>JAECUM010001915.1:0-180145 GCA_016617855.1 Megalonaias nervosa | reverse complement strand
GTCTCAATTTAAATTTTAAATAGTTGTGCAAAATTCAAACATATATACATAGTTACCAGCATTTAAATTTCTGATATGGCCTGGTTTGGCTAAAGAGTGAAATATAATTATTTCAACCTTATAACTGATGAAAGTTTATTGTGTTGCTGTATGTTGTTGTTGTTGTTGTTGTTGTTGGGTTTAACGCCATTTTTCAGCACAAGACAGGCTATACATGGCGGCCAGTATAACTGGTGGAGGAAGAACCCTGGAAAACCCCGGGAAGAACCACCGACCCACGAGAAGCTACTGGCAGGCTTTCTCACGTACCCACGTTAGCCGAGCCTGAGACTCGAACTCACGCAGACAGAGGTGATATGGCAGTGATCCGTAACGGTGAACGCTTTAGACCACTCGGCCACTCGGGGCCCCTGTTGCTGTATGAGTAACAATCATGTATTGCTTTTATTAATAACAACTGTGTATTGCTTTTATGAATAACAACTGTGTATTGCTTTTAAGAATAACAACTGTGTATTGCTTTTATCAATAACAACTGTGTATTGCTTTTATGAGTAACAACTGTGTATTGCTTTATGAATAACAACTGTGTATTGCTTTTATGAATAACAACTGTATATTGCTTTTATGAATAACAACTGTGTATTGCTTCTGCAGGAGCAAGAGAGATAAACACCTGACTTACTCTGTGAATTAAGTATGTAAACAGAATGAAATGTGTTCCAAACATCCCCCCTAATGAGGTCAGAGGTTTTGAAAAGATTTTGGAGTAAACAACTTCCTTGCAAATAACCACATTAAAGAGTGTTCATGTTTTCTTCACAGAAAGTGTTTCATGAGGCCAAACAAATGTGAGGTTCCCATTTTTATGGGAAGTTACAAAATGCATAACCCACCAATAAAATGACCAATGATGGTCCACTCCCCTTATCTTTTTCTTCTTACCAGTAAGTATGACTGCAATTAATACATGTCAAAAGGTCTTTATTCATGTATGAATTATTTTTTAACTGTCTAATTAGTTAATTAAAAACAATTTTGTAACATTAATGTTCTTCATAGTCCTAATCATCTCCACAAGTACAGTACTATACTCCTGAGCTGTATTTCAAGTAAAAATTTTTTATTTTTATGGGGAAAATAATAACATTATTTTCAAAACTTACATATTAAACTCCTCCATGTCAATGTATAAAAATTTGAAGAACAAAAATGTTATTTCCCTTCAACCATAATTACTTATTACAAGCATATTACCTACTTCCCGTAAAGGGAGGGTAGTGATGGTAATTGATATGTCAAATGAACTTTTTGTTTTGATTGTGGGAAATGGCAAATGAAATTATATCCACTAGTCTAAGAATAGAAGAAGAAATAACATAGGAAGGTAACATGTTCCTGTGTTTTGATTATTTTTGGCAATTAATTTGTATTTAAAATAGGTTATCTGGAACTGTAAAATATTTGTATAACTGTATAGCTTGGTGATACAGGAGATGCTGGAATCTTTAAAAGAGGTTCTTGTGTGTGTGTGTGTGTGTGTGTGTGTGTGTGTGTTTATGATTTGGATATTTAATGTAGCTTTAGCAATTTTTCAGTCAAATCATTATGATATCCGCAGTGTGGCAGTTTATAGCGATGTCTAGCACTGGGGCATCATGCTGCAGACATGTAGCATCATGTTCCACCCAGTCACATTATCCTGAACCCAGGCCGACCAGTCCTAAAACTAACCTCTTAATGCTGAGTACCACGCAAGGCAGCTGTTAGTACCATTTTTATAAGTCTTTGGTATGACTTGGCTGGGGTTTGAATCCACAACTTCCTGCATCCGATGCAGACACTCTAACCACTAGACCACCAGAGTGGTTTGGTTTTTCTTGGTAAAAACTGTGTGAATGTAGCACCACAAAGAACAAAAAATAACAATACAAAGATCCTTAAATGTCCCTCATTCAGACCACAATGGGTTGAACATGTTCCACATTGCAATTTCAATACAAATGTTTAAGATCTCAAATGCTGAAGGTAATCTGTCATACTGTTTATAACAGAAATAATAAGAAACATTATTCACTTAAGAACAATCAGCCATAATGAGCTTTGGTTCATTTATATCTTTTGATTACAACAAGCACAAAGAACTGAAATCATAAAATGCAAAATGGAGTATTAATATCATTTCAAGTGCTAACTATTTTATTGATTTTAAGTTTGCACTATTTAAATGTATTTCTACATGAATTTGTTGAACACAGGTAAATGAAAACCATGATCTGAATGTGATCTTAATTCAAAAAACATTTCAGAAGGGGGGGGGGGTATTGGTGATAAAGTGCTGCCCATTTCATTGGCACTGATTAAAAAATGATAAAAATGATAAACCCGTACAAGAAATTTAAGCAAAATGAATATACTTTTAGTGCTGAGTGGTGGAAATGGGAAAGACTGAATATCTTATCTGGAACAAAAACAATGAATTCACATTACATTATTGGTAATTTGTATCAAAAATTGTACCATTTAGCTACATTTTGAGCTCTTTTAATTATCTGAACATTGCAGGTGATTGGAATATATTGCCATAGTTGCTCTCAGCCTAGTCACTGTATTGCTAAAGACATTTAATTCATGTAAAAGCATCCAAATGTTCTATTAAGTTAATTCCAGTAAGCAAATCCAAAATTGTTCACAAATGAAGTAATGTTGCCATACAACATGCTATCCACTTTACACCTTTAGTTCAGCATAAGTATTCTATGCATCTAATTAATGTGCAGTTTTCATAATTCATAACTTGAAACATGTGATATAAAAATTTCATTTTATTTTGATACTGTATAAACAAACATCTTTGAAACATCTTTCCTGGTACCAATGATAATCATTTTGTACTTGTTCTCTTACCTACTAATTCAAATTTCATAAGCCAGTCTGCCGCCATTTTAAAATAGCAGATTTGACAGTACTGGGTACAATATGGGTGGTTACTACATAAAGGCCAGGAACCAGGCTATCTTACCCAAATGGAAGCTTTCTAGAAAACTTTATCCAGATACATGATGTTCAACAGATGTTATTGTGCTGAAACCAGTTATTCTTCCTGTCAGAGCATTTGACTTTTGACATTTTGATGGCCAGATTGATAGGATTCTTCCTAGCCCCAAGTGTAAACCATCCAAAATGTTTGGTCCAGGTATGTGTTGCAGAATTAATGTTATTCTATGAAAACCAGGTTTCTTCTTTTAATAACAGTGACCTTGACCTTTAGATACCAAAATTTCTTTCTTCCTTGTTATAAGTACATGCCATCCACAAAGTTTGGTACTGTAGACAGTGCAGAACCTGAGTTATTGTGCAGAAACCATTTATCCTTTGAGCATGGGTAACCCTGACCTATGACCTTCTGACCCTAAAACTGAGTGGCATCTTTCTAACACCATGTGCATGTCATCAAAAAACTTTTGTACCGGGGCTTGGTAGAGAACTCAGATTATTACACAAAACTTTTTGTTTTTCCTTTCTGTCATTGTGACCTTTACCTTTGAGCTTCTGACCCCAAATTAACAGAGTTCTTCCATATTCCATGTGAAAGTGATTCACCAACTTTGATAACTGTAGATAATGGACAACTTGAGTTATTGTGCAGAAGTAAAATTGGTAATGGATAGGTTGACAGAAGGCTTGGTTATATCAAAACATGATATGCTCATCCCATAGCAGAAGTATAAAATCATGTGTGATTATGAGCTCAATGCAAAAACTTAACCAAAGCCATAAGGATGAAAAACATCTTGAGCTTCTTAAGTTGTAAGGGTGTGTTACTAAGGAGATGCATATCATCATCAATTTTGCAATTCAAGCATGAAAGTATTCATGGTTCTTTCTTCAAGGACTTTTCATGGACATCCAAGTGTTTTCAAGGAATATTTAAATAAAAATTCAAAATGTCACAATTTTTACATTTTATTCAATTTTAATTTTAATATTTGTATTCTGTCAGATACATTCATACAGTTTTCTGAAAATTCGAGGAGGGTTTAAAAGAATTCAAGTACTTTTTAATGAGTTTTCAAGGCAATCCCTCTAGTTCAAGGATTTTTCAAGATAATATGAATCACGGTGTCGGAGAAATGATTAAACACAACATTTAATTTAACTGATGTCCGTGAAGCATAAAATATGAGCCATAAGAACCTACTTCTTAATAGATCTCATTAAGATGAAACTGCTCACCAAGTAAATTTTATTTGTTATGTATTGAGATATTTCGGATCAAATTTTTTGCCAGATAATACAGGTAAAATCTGTTATAACGCGATTCGTTATAACGCAGTTCTGCTTATAATGCAATGGCAGCATGACCCCCATTTTTTAATTTAAGGTGACCTCTCTCTTTAACATCCTAACTACATGCTCTCAGAAATGCCGATTATTCATATCCCTAGCAGATTTTTAATCCCAGCACTGCTTTTAATGTTGTCTTAACTTCACTGTGCACCATTTCCACCATACTGGTATGTATACAATTCAAAACTGAAATATATTTGATGTCTGATGTAACCTGGTGAACAAAGCAAACGATATATGATCAAGAGGTTAGTTAAAACTGATGACATTGAAATTTCAATGCACATTTTCTGTGAGGAAGTTTTTCGAAAAAATTTGTTACTGCAATCCCGCAATGTTATTCTATGGACCCCAAGCATCGCGTTATAACGGGTTTTACCTGTATTCTCCAGCATTTGTGTCAAATTTCAAGCATTTAAAAAACACAAAAACAACAAAAAACAACATCCTCAGATATAGAAAACTGTATTGTTAGCATATTGAGAAAAGTACCAATGAAGATCCAAAGTCAATTTATTACTAGTGGAAGCTTAGTTTGGAAAGCTCAGTTATAAGATAGGAACCAGTTTGGAAAAAAGTGGATCTAAGGTTCAAGTCCTAGTTTAACTGCAAAAGAAAATCCATTCATCTAGGTGTTTTCCAGAGTACTGGGAAGCAGGAATAGCATCTTCTAAAATAAATGGGTACTTTTGCATGCTTTTCAAATGTCCATTTATATTCTGGAATTAGGTGCCATCTGAATTGGTACAAAGGGCTTGTTTATTGACCCTAATGACCCAAACATAATTCCTTTCACTATGTAATTTCAAGATACGTGGAGGTTTAAATTTCACACTGTGACTGCAAACAATAGATGGTACAATATACCAGAACCAGGCAGCATCTTGATAAGGGCTGCCATGTGTGAAGCATCAGCATCTGGCAAGGCAAATTATTTCTTACATTATTTCCTTGCCTGATATGGATATACAACCCTCTAAAATTTCATGTGAGTGAGTATCTTTTATTTGGGGCAAAGATCACAAGAACATTTATTTTCTGGATGCATAGCAGAGATTTAACAGCATGGTATAGGCTAAGGAAGGATAATCCTTTTATGCCAAAAAAATACAAGAAAAACAAAAATTCATAACAATGGAAAAGACTGGGACAAAGTATCAGAGAGAGAGAGAGAGAGAGAGAGAGAGAGAATACCTTATGTTCCCCAAAAATCTCAGGGTTGTTGTTAGTAGTTTGTAGTGCTGTAAGAGCATGATGATGTTCTGTGAAGGTGACAAATGCATATCCTCTGGACTTGGCCTTCCCAGCTGAATTGACGCGTGTCATGTCTCGCATTATCCGGCACTGAAGTAATCATCAATTTAAAAATTACCATTAAATTATAAATATATTACTCATCTTTTTGATTCTTATAATGTTTTCTTGTATCAATACTGCCCAATAATCAATTACAGTACCTGAAATTTGAAACAGCAAATACAGGTTATATTTCCCCCACTTATTGAAAGGGCATTTATTAAAGTACAGATAAAAATAATAAAGGACAATTACTTAAGTCTATTCCCTGTAATTGCAGTGGCAATAACATTTGTGCAACTCTAGTATATTCTACATTTATGATGAAACCAATGTCCCAAATTGAGGATGGGCTAAATATATTCTGTGCTGGATTAAAGCCATTACTTGAAATATTTCAAAACTTTTGTTCTCTTTCTTAAATTGTGAAATATTTTAAGCTCATGAAAAATTGCATCATTTACAGCAGGGGTCTCAAATTCAAACCACCCTGAGGGCCACATGACAGCATCTTCGATGGCCCAAGGGCCGACCCACCTTTGTTATCTCTCATGGCACCTTGTGATGCCAATCATTTTGCGGGCCACAGGATACGGCTCGGCAGGCCACGTGTTTGAGACCCCTGATTTACAGTATCACAACTGATAACATTATCTAATAATAAATGTTAGGTCAGAACAAAAAGCAATTCTAGTAAATATGTAGTTAAAACAATCTGGAACCCTGGGTGGCTGAGAGGTCTAAGGCACTCGCTTTACAGATCACTCACAGATATCTCTGTGCGAGTTTGAATCTTTGCCTGATCAATGTGTACATGTGAGAAAGCCTACCAGTAGCTTCCTTTGGGTATACAGACTGCCATGTATAACCTATCATGTGCTAAAACATGGTGTTAAAACCCAGAAAAGACTGCCATGTATAACCTATCATGTGCTAAAACACGGTGTTAAAACCCAGAAAAGACTGCAATGTATAACCTATCATGTGCTAAAACACAGTTTTAAAACCCAGAAAAGACTGCCATGTATAACCTATCATGTGCTAAAACACGGTGTTAAAACCCAGAAAAGACTGCCATGTATAACCTATCATGTGCTAAAACACGGTGTTAAAACCCAGAAAAGACTGCCACGTATAACCTATCATGTGCTAAAACACGGTGTTAAAACCCTGAAAACCAAACAAAAACCTAAAACCAACCACAAATGAAAATTAAGCATCCATGAATAAGTGGATCCAAATAAAAGTCACAATGAATAAGTGGATCCAAATAAAAGTCACAATGAATAAGTGGCTCCATAGCAAATTCACAAGGAATAAAGGGAACCAGGGCAAAGTCACAATGGAGTTGACAAAAAAAATGCTTGAATATTGTTAAAAGTAAAGTTCAAATCAGCAAATGACAACCATTTCCCAGTTGCTTAAATGCTATAGTTACGTCATTGAGATATCAAACTGTTCCCAGGACTCTGTAACTATGAAAGGAAGTACTCAAACTCTACATGTTTGCTCCAATGGTAACTGAATTAACCAAGTTATAAGGAAGCTGATTAAAACTCGCCAAAGACCCCCTAATGCATGCAATTAGTTTTTGAAAAGGAAAATACTGACTCATCACAGCAAATAAATCTGTCACTAGCCAGTATGTGGAAATACTGACTCATCACAGCAAATAAATCTATCACTTGCCAGTACATGGAAATACTGACTCATCACAGCAAATAAATCTGTCACTAGCCACTACGTGGACACTTAGACTACATAATCCACTTGAAGTTTGAGCCATAATGAAAAAGGCTTTATTATGCCAGAGGGACATTTAAAGATCATATTATATTAAGTTTAGGAAATTAAAAGCTGAGGCAGAGCTTGTGCTTGTCATACAAACCTCATTAATTTTGGCCTTCTTATCACCTGCAGCCTTCCAGAATATTTCCCTGAGTTCTTTGTCCTCCACCTGGACAGGAATATTCCGTACACAAAGACGCAAAGGTGATATGAAAATATTAAGATTCTTTAGTTTTTCTCTCTTTAATGCTTCCACCTGAAAACAAGAATAATACAGGATTGAGTTTGCAAAAAATATAAATAAGAACATACTAAAGTCACCCCAGTTTCACTATAATTTTTAAAAAATTTTCTTCTGATTGAGACAAGATTTAATACTTTCTTATTTTTCACTCTTTACCATAGTGGAATGTTTATCGATTCTGAGACTGCAAAAATGTAAAGACCCAGATTGCCAAATTGAGAATTTTTATCAAACTGGCAAAACTGAGCTGAAAAAAATCCAAGCTATCTAAGCATTTTTGTCATCTCTTAATCAGTGAAAATACAACTGTTTTCTTAAGGATTCAAGGTAAAAAGATTATTGTATGTAATGCCTCATGAAAAATTTTGTTCTAATTTCTAAAAATGATTAAAAAGATTAGAAACAAGGGTCACTTAATGAACTGATCGTCTACTGGCAGCAAAGAATTTTCAGGAAATTCAAGATAAGACCAGTTCTTTTTCACTACTGAAACTATCTCCGATATTCTCGAGGATAAGATTTCAAATCAGCCACTGTGGCAGCTATATTGGATACAAGACCAGCACCATTTTCATTTAGGCAAATCAGAAGACTTCTAATGAAAACCCCAAGTTGATATGACCATCCTCACAACAAAACTAGTTACAAGATTAATCTTGGTAGCATGTCTGAGGTCAGATCAGCACCAATTTTATTCCAGGCCAACTAGATATCATAAATAGTCTTCTGATGAAAACATGATGTTCATATGACATTCCATTTAGGTGGAGTAGCAATATCAAAATTTTCAAGATGGTTGCCATGGTACCATTTTCATTTAGTAAGAACTAAACATTACAAGAAGTCCTCCGGTGAAAACCCATTGTTGAATTGACTTTCCATCTAGGCGAAGTAGTGATAAGACTTTCTAGATGGCCACTGTGGTAATAAACCATATTAATTATCAGATTTGCATTATTTTTATTTCGGACCATCCAGACACTATCCGAAGTCCTCCTGTGAAAAAATTGCTGATTTGTCTTTACATTCAGGATGTGTAGAAAACAATTTTTTTTCTAGTAAAATGTTTCATCAATAATACTTACCCAATCATAATAACTTAGGAAAACTACTACTACCTTGCAAATTAAGTGCTCCCAGATAACACTTTTCGCTAAAAAATGGGGGCTAAAAGTTATCTGCCCACCTAGGTGGCAGTCAGTCAAAGTGATCTCCCCATGAACATGGCTTGGCAGCAAATCCCATTAATATCTCAGTTATTATTGGAGTGGAATGCTCTCAATAGATGTAACTGGGAGGAGGCTGGGAGAATGTATTATGACTGGTTAAGTATTACTGCAGAAACATCATACCTCTGAGGCATCCATACCTCAAACAATGAACTTCCTTGTCAGGCTCCTTGAAGATAAAAGTTAACATCAAGTACAATAAAAGGTTACTGCTCCATGATCACTGACACCTTTCATCATTATGGAAGAGAGGATCAGATAAAACAAACCTTCTCTTCAACTTTGATTATACACGACCAGAAACACTGGCTTTGTGCCCAAAGAGGAACCTATCATGGGTACTTACCTGGCTGAAATACACCATTTGAGCCACTTTCTAGGGCATCATTGACTCACTTTTCATATACGACCTGCTTCCTCATTACATTAGCGATGGCAGGCAGAATCAGTGAAATACATTACCTATCAGTGAACTGAACTACATGCAGTTCCGACAAGGTGGATCAGTTTCACTCCTGACATTAGCCATTTTCATTGCCAAGAACCGGCTCCCATCCATGGGTAACCAGATCTTTGCAAGAAATACACTGTAAGCCACCTGAAAACCACCTGTCGCCCAGTACGCTGAACCCAATCCATATTAGCAATTACATGGATCAGCCTAATCCACAAATAGTGCCTCATGACTCTTAGTACATACAATGCCAAGTTTGGAGCATCAAATTTCAACAGATGTCACTTCACAATTTTCTCAAACCTTTGCCACTAAAAAGGATCCTTTAATCAGTGACCGCTGGAAGTCACAGTATCAGATTCAGAGAACTCCACAAATTCAGTGAGTGGCCTTGACCTTGACACTCTTCACAAGCTATTTTCTCGGGTAACACAAGATGTCAGACTCATCACCTACAGTAAAAGATGTCGATGCTTCTTCTCAGGTTTCTTCATCGTTACTAGACCATATGATGACACAGGAAGACTCAACCTTCCGAGCTTCAACTGAAGAAGTTTTCTGGCTTTTACCATCTGAGTTCTGCCCTCCTCCTCCCACTTCATCAACTACCTGGAACAGAGCTCCTGCAACAATTGCTATTCTGACTAAAAAGGAAGACTCCAACTTCAAATTACATCCTCAGGCTGGCAGAGTTTTAACATTTTGGACTGTCTACATCGTCACTTACAAGATCCTAGCATCAACTGACTATTGTTCTCACAAAAGTGTCTGCCTTTGAACTTTTGTCAGTGGTTCTACAGGTGCCATACACCAGTACTTGAAATGGACACCCCAGTAATCGACTGTGATATCAGAGCCTTGTGGATGACAAAGCCATATTCCATATGTATGGATCAGACGTCTTTTAATGACACTAAGCTGTTGGTACGCAATATGGTATCAATGGGCTCAATGTTAGACTATATCTATGGCAGTCTTCCAACAGGTGGAACACAGCTTAGCTACTCCCACTCCGAATTCCACAAGATGTATGGGAGTTTGTCTCCAGAATGACCTGGGTATTGAACAGAACTACTCAGCACACATTAGCCAATGCCATAACAACAGGCACAAATTTACAACTGGCAGAATGAAATGCAGTGCTCTCTTCCACTGCCTTCCTTAAGGATTACCATAAGGCCAAGCTGCGATCACAACCTGTATCTTCTAATCTCCTTTCTAATGACTAGATTGACAAAGTCCGCAAACAAGCCAGCAAGGAGACCAAAACCCAAAACCCACAGCAGTGTGCAGGGACATTCAGGCCCATTATGATCCCTTATATATGGCCTAGTCTGGTCATACTGGAAGCTGGCCATCTTTGTGGGGAAGACATCGTCCAGTTCATCATGTTGGGACAGGGTATGTGATGTTTAAATCCATGTATCCAGTCCATGTATATGATGTGTGAGATTGTAATTTTAGCTGTATGCTTTTATCTTCTCTCACTGTTCAGCAACAGATATAGAGCTGAACCCTAAGTGGCAAGGCCTATCAGTATTGTCAATAAAGATGAGTCCTGTGGCCGTGAACATGGTGCCAGAATTCTTTGAATGTATAGATTTTTGGTGTTTTGTTGCTCATTCACCATTTCTTACTTCATATCCCTGATCCACAAAAATATCCCATGCTGAGGACATGTCAGTATATATACTTAAGATGTTTCTGTCCTTAGCTGTGCATTTCTGAACTTTCCCAGTAGATGCCCCAAGCAAAGTATTCCACTGATGTTTAGGCCATGCTGAACAAAATTCACATGTGTCGATAGTTTCACAGCTGGAACATACTACACAAGTTGGGTGATTGTCAGCAGCATTCTTCCAATGTTTGCAAAGTTTGTATCTAGTTTTGCCCATAGTGTAATCTGTAAGACAAACAGAACAGAACATATAAACATGTATAGCCCTGTACCTGTCTTTTGAACACAATTTTGGTACGGAGCTCTATCTTATAAGGTTTAACCTGGAAGTTAGTGCTAGAAGATGGCCTAATGAAAGCAATGAAGCATCCATATATAATATCAATTTACAACAGTACCTGTAGGAAGGCTCAATGATGGCCTGTACAGGTAAATTTACTACTGTGAAGTCACATAGGCTACTCATGCAAGTACATAAATAATATTAAGTGTGTGATGATGGCAACGTGTTATAAAACTGTAAAGGTAGAAATCTGTTACATAGGAAGAAAGAAAAGCTGGAAAAAATATAGTGTGTACTTTCCTTTTGAAGTCAAGACTCGTACAAGCTGTAAATGTAGAACTTCCAGAAACTTGGTAAAGGATTTTGCAAAGTCTCTCTTAATGACAGCATGTGTCTTGGCACGAGCAGAAGTAGTAACTGACATATTCATAGGCTTTGCTACCAATCCCTGTACCCAGGGGAGATCAATCTGACCAACTCCACCTAGGTGTTGCAGATAACCTTTAGCTTTTTACAGCTAAAAGTGTTATCTGAGACTGCTGGATCTGAGAAGTAGTAGTAGATCTCTGAAGATATTATGATTGAGTAACATATTTAAAGATGAAATAACAAGATTTTCAAGATGGCTGCTGTGGTGGCAAGTTTTCATTTAGAACCAATTAGATATAAGAAGTCTTCTGTTGAAAATCCCATGCTGATATGACTTTCTGTTCACCAGAATAAACAATTACAAGATTTTCAAGAAGGCTACTGTGACAGCTGCATTGTATGTGAAATCTGTACCATGTTCCATCAGAACCACAAGATATCATAAGAAATATTCTAATAAAAGACTCATTTTCCTATGATAATCTATTCAGGAGTAGTGATAAAATTTTCAAAAGGGCCACAGTGGCAGTCATATTTATGTCCATGTGGAACCATTTTCATTAAGAACCAACTAGACAATCAAAACAGCCATATTTATGTCCATGTGGAACCATTTTCATTAGGAACCAACTAGACAATCAAAACAGCCATATTCATGTCCATGTGGAACCATTTTCATTAAAAACCAACAAAAAAATCAAGTGTTCTGGTTATAACCCATGTTGATATAACTTTCCATTCAGGAGGAAGAGAAGTAACATGATCTGATGGCTGCTATATTAGATGTCAGATTGGCATCATTTTCATTTAAGACCAACTAGATATCATAAGAAGTAAAAAAACCCATGCCGATATGACTGTTCATTCATTCAGGTAAAGTAGCGATAACAATATTTTTTAGATGCCCAGGCAACACTATTTTCTTTTAAGACCAACAAGACATCGTAAGAAGTCTTCTGGTGAAAACCCCATGTTAACATGACTTTCTGTTCAGGAGAAATAGTGATAACAAACTTTTGAAGATGTCTGCCATACAGGAGTTTTCCTCTACCTGACTGGCACATATCGCCTATCATGTGCTGAAAAATTATGTTAAACCCACCCTCTGTCATGATGCCTGAAAGTGTTGGATATCATGGAGTGGTAGCCTTTGATGGAAAATGTGGCCAAATTTTGTGCAGGATTGAAGCACTCAAAGGGATATGTTGTTGACTTTGCACCAGTCCATGAATATATGCTACTTTCCCTCATGTGCCTTCAAGGTGGAGGGCCTTCTTGCTCATGAGATTCTCTCCACAACAGAAGGTTTAAATTCTTTCCTTCAGAAGGATCCACTAACAAAAGTGAAGGAAGAGTCTGTCCAGACAGGGATGGAATACCTATGACCATCAATTTTCAAGATTTTCAAAAAGATTCAGTCTGGCTGGAACTCTTCTGGATAGATCGATCACCAAATCAAGTAGATTGCTGTCCTAGGTCTTGTCCCATCTGTGAAGGGCCATCAGAATCAATCTGCAGTTCTCCCTCTTCAACTTCTGTATTATTTTCAGTACTAAAACTAGGAGTGGGTAGAAAAAGGCCCATAACCCCTTCCAATGAAATGAAAGTGCATTCATGGTCTCAGCTGCTGGATAAAGAACTGGAGATGAAGGTGGGCAGTGTGTGGTTCAATACTTATTCAGTAAGCCCAAGTGCTTAATGTGAGACTTGGACAGTTTCCTGTTTTTAACACTCTTGCACAGGGCAGTTATCAAATATCCTTTGACCAGATTGTGCATACAATGCATATCCCAGACAAAGTTAATTTTGTGCAAATAAGGTGTGTGTCATGCATGTCATCATTGGTCTTGATCATTTTAAATTTGAGACGTTTCATTGTCATTGTTTCACTGATAATGAAAGATTAATAAATTAACAACTTAAACATGTTCTTAAATCACAAAAACAATGCCCATTACTAAACAAGGGAGTAAAAATAAAGTGAGCAAAAAGACATGAACAACACAAATCAGCAATACCCGTGTTGGAGCGTAAGGTCAGGATAAACAAAGCTCATGAATGTGACAAATTTACATAAAAATTGGTAAAAATAAAAATTAATGTATATAACCTGTAGTAAATTCCTTCCTACACACAAAAACCCAAATCTGGTGATGGATGGACAAAAACCACAGAGCTAATATAGGATTTTTGAGGTCCACCTTACAATATTATCATTGCTGTAGCGAAAGCATAAAACTAGCGACAGCAGGTGGTGGCAGAGAAAGTAATTGGAAATTGTTACTGCATTTCGTCTCTTTGGGAGGCATGGATTCAGGAGGTAGCAAACTTATTTAATGTGAATGGGGAACGTATCTGAAGGAGACGGACATTAACAAGGTATGATATTTCCAAAGTAATTAATTCTCTGAAATTCTATTTAATTTAAATTTAAACTCTGGAATTGACCTTTATGGTCAAATATGATAGTTTCTGCACCACTTAAACTTTACATGTGTCTACTGGTAAGAAATTGTAGTGTTTTTGTCATGGTTGTGAATATTCTATTTCCAAAGTCTGGCATTTGGGGACTCAAAGATGAATTTTTTTGTATCGTGAATAAACATGAAGCCTGCAAGAAATGAGAGGTCTTAATCAGAACATATGAAGTTTCTAAAGAAAAGTATGATCTAGCATTTAACAGTGCCATAGGTTGGATTTTCAATAGCTTGAAAAAATAATACAAGATCTTAATGTCACACAGATACATATTTGCAGCTGGACTGACATTTGAATCTGAGACTCCCTGACTCTAGACAGGTATTTTATCAGACTAGTCCTCTGAACTGATGCATCTTACCTGTTCTTGTAACATACTTCCCCTGCTTTGGAAGACATGTCCTCATGTTTCCATTATTTGCAATCACAGAGAACTATGTCTAAAGCTGAAAATCAGGTGCTTTATGAATATGATGGGCATATATTGCATGATCCCAATGCTTCTAGCAATGTCATTAAGGCCAAAATGTGTGGCCAGACCAGGGCTTGAACTCAGAATCTCCTTCACTCATGATGTGTGGTCTCTACTATCTGAACTATTGAACAAAATACATCCAACTGATTCCTGTGATTATAACACTGTTGGGACCTATACTGCAAATGTTAAAGTGATACTTCTTCCCACCACCTGTTAATGCAGGTGAGACAAAACTGTCTATTTCTACCTTCTTTCTCTTTTCCAGATCAGCAGCTGATAATCCTTGGGCTACCTGTGTTCCTGGTCTTATCACTGAAAGTACAAAGAAAACTTACTGTTTAATATTTTGATTTTGTATGGTTTATATACTGGAAAAAGCTAGAGCTAGTAGCACTGGGTGCATCAAAAAGAAGGAAGAATGGAAAGATAGAAAAAATGATTAAAAAATGAAAAAAAATGATTACCAACTACATCTTAATAATCTTCAATAGTTTACAAAAACCAAATCATGCAAACTCAATCTTATGCGATCATACTGAGGTCACATCCATTAAATCTCTTTTTATGTTAATCCCCTCCCCCAATCTTAGTAGTTACAAGTATATGCTGTGCAGCCCTTGTAACCTATGGCAAAACAAGATTAAAAAAATGTGAGCTTTTACTGTTTCCCCTGATCCACGACAATGTAACATATTGTGTGTGATCTTAGTGCTTAAACTAACAATATCCAAGAACCAAGTGTGCTTGATATCACTCATCTGGCTTACGTTGACCATTTCATTAAGTTGACTTATGTAATATTGTAAGAACAAAAACTATGTAAACTATCTCCTAAAGATTACATCATGTCGGTTTTACCTATTTTACTAAAGTCTAACTTAAAAAAAAATATTCCAAAGAGGCAGGCATAATTGATAAGCAAATTCTCTTGGTCATAATTGAAGTTATCCAAGATGATGATATACTAGAAAATCAATGATACTGATTGGTATTTGATTGTGATGAATATGATTCCCCTTAAGATGTAAATGTTTCTGAAGTAACTAGACTGGTAGCTATGTATAGTTTTAGAGAAATGTTAATATATAGTGAAACGACATTATGTACAGGACTTAACTATTCAGGCCACTGCCTGTTTACGAAAGCTGATAACGGATGCGTCCCTTGGAAAATAGATGAGATGTAAAGTATTCCAGTGCAGAAGACCAAAAAAAACCCAGTTATCAATTTCACTTCTTGGGAATATTTTAGGTATTAGAAATTACTTAAGCTTCTGAATTCTATTTAAATTTGTTATGATGCTGATATTTCATTTTTACACTTACAATGCATCTGATGCATTGCAAGTTCATTTTCATCTGATTTTATCCTGCATTTAAAAGTCCTGAAATATGAATACAAATATGAAAAGATTGTTTGTTTGATACCCCCAATACTGGGTATCTTAGCAAGACAGTGTCTGCTCTTTTGTCCTAATGATCATTTAGACTGAACTGAAATCTGGTAACATGTGCCTTAAGTCCAAGTGCTTTGTACATGGAAAGTTAAAACCTTGGAGTTATTGACAGTAACCATCCATTAAAATTCAATGAAGGGAAAAAAATCCTGAGCTTAATTATGTTCAAATAAACCTATGATAATCCTTTGCTCAAGTTATTCAATAACTAGTAGAATAAGTATTGTTGTCATAGCGACAATACGAAACTTGGATGGCATCACCTTGAGTAGAATGAACAGAATGAATAAATGAAAACTGCAAAAATAATTGTAATTGTAAATTGCTTTTCATGCAAGTAAAAACCAAGTAATGTATGTGGTTATTATCATTTTTTTAACACATATAAAATGGTATTCAATTATCTCAGAAAGCTGAAACCCTCATAATTGCTGCCTCCAAAACTGAAACCTTATAAAATTTACTTAATACAGGTGCTTCTTAATGTGAAAAAGGCACCAAAATTATAACTGTTATGGTATTTAGGAATTAATTAATCTTATTCAATCCACTATTCCAAGATTTTTCTGCCTCGCAGAAAAGGAAAACACTTGTGTGATTAAAATTTTACATGAAAGGAGAAATAATAAAAGCTCTAAATATTTAAGACAACTTTATGATTCAAATTTAATTGAACTTAATTTTTTTCCACTGAGATTGATGCTTAAACGATTTCAAGAAAACATGTCTTACTTCCTTCCCTTATCAGATGCAAATTTCTGTTGTCTTTTTTCTCCTTCTTGTCAGCTCCTTTCTCCTGTAATTTGGCTGCTTCTTCTTTCGTCACAGCCAGTGTGACATTCAGCCTCCTACCATCCAACTCCAGCCCCCCTGACTATGAGATAGGAAAATTGAGTTAAGCATGGGTTCTCAAAACATAGATTATTGGGATTTTATTAATCATTTGGACTCCACACTCAAAGCTTACTCTTTATGAATTCTTATGATAAACCCCAATTAATACTGATTTTCCTCCCATTATTCAATTTGGAGGTTGAATTAATTACAAAAGGGACTAAATTTCCCTGGAAAAAAACTTACGGAAATATACAAGTTAGCATCTAATCAATGACTTATTAGTCTGAAAAGAAAGCAAGAGTCCTTTGAAGAAACTAATGCTTTGCTGGCTGAAAACATTTTCCTGGAGTCCAATTTAAGACCGTCTCTGCTTTTCAACTGCTGAGTGCTGAAACCAACTCTGATATTCTGGAGCAATAACAAGATTTTCATATTGAATATAAGACTGCCATCATTTTTATTTAGGACAAACTAGACATTATAGCAAGTCTTGGGGTGTTGATATGACTATCCACAATCTGGAGGAGTAGTGTTAAGATTTCAAAAGGACCATATTAAATGCAGAATTGGCATGAGTACTGATAATATGATTTTCAAGATGGCCATTATAGCTCCAATCTGTACAATTTTATGGAGCATCTAGACATCATAAGACTTCTGATGTAAACCCCATGTTGATATGACTTTCTGCTTTCGATGAAACGTGACAACAAGATTTTCACACTGGATGTCAGATTACCAACATTTTCATATAGGCCTACACAAGATCATAAGAAATCTTTTAAAAAACCCAATTTTTATGTGATTGTCCATTCAAAAGGATTAGCAATAACGTGATTTTCATGATGCTGACCTGCCAACAATACTTGACTAAGGCATTAAACCTTTTTTTTCTATAAGTTAGACCAATTTCAAAAAAGTTGTCAAGTACACTTTGACCCTAAAGACCTTCAGTTAAAAATTTGTCAAGGACACTTTGACCCTAAAGACCTTCAGTTAAAAAGTTGTCAAGACACTTTGACCCTAAAGACCTTCAGTTAAAAAGTTGTCAAGTACACTTAGACCCTAAAGACCTTCAGTTAAAAATTTGTCAATGACACTTTGACCCTAAAGACCTTCAGTTAAAAAGTTGTCAAGTACACTTTTGACCCTAAAGACCTTCAGTTAAAAAGTTGTAAAGTAAACTTAGACCCTAAAGACCTTCAGTTAAAAAGTTGTCAAGTAACTATGACTCCAAACACCTTCAGTTACAAAGTTGTCAAGTGCACTTAGACCTTAATGACATTCAGTTCAATTTCACAAACTGCAGCATACATGCCAACCCCCGAGAGGTATAAAGCATAATTTCTTTTATAAGTGGCAAAATGCGTAATCTGGATGTAAAAAGTGTAATCTATATATTACATGCCAGAATTGCAGCACGTATGAAAAAGATACATTACTGCTAACCTGGTTCTGCAGCCAGTCAAAATTCTTGTCACAAAGGGCAAAACCAATATGGATTAGAACCAGAATACAAACACAAAATATACTGAAAAATTATATTCAGCACTCACTGTAACTAGTCTACATGTGTAACTTTCACTGAATGATCATGAACTGAAATCCTGCAATAAATATGATCATGCGCTCAGAGTGCTGTATTACATTACTCATATTCTTCTTTTAAAGTTTGTAAAGTGGTGTTGATTTTTCCTTTTCTCTGATCCAACATGTTTTGAAGTTTGAAAAGATCCATCTGGTTGAACATTTTCTGTCACATAACATCCACAACTCACACTGTAAAGCATTTCACTTAACATGTGGCACCATTTTCTTTAAAATGTAGATCAGTTCACTAACTAACTAGATTATCAATAAAATAAATCTGTTAGGCAAAGTTCAGTTTTGAAGAAACCCATCTGTTTTCTTCAAAATGGGTCATATTCAGTTGCTATTAATAGCAATAAGGAAAGTACTGTTACACCATTCTTATGCAGCAGTCACTGTTTTTAGAATATTCTCAAATTTATATGAGTCAAATTAAAGAGATGATAATAAAAATGACAAAAAGGTGTAATCCATAAAAAGTCTAGCAGGGAAAAGTAATTTGGTGAAAAAAGGTGTAATGATTATACCAAAAGTGTAATGGTTGGTATGTATGCTGCAGTTCCAAACCCCATGGAGGACAATGACCTCTTGCCAGATATCTTAACTGAACATAATCTATGTTGCCTTTTAAGTTTCACATAGTGGAGGCAATAATCTCTCCTGCCATGACAGGGTTTGTACACCTTTGGTGTGACAAAATTCAAGGACTTTTCAAAGACTTTATCCAATTTTTTCAAGGATCCCAAAACCCAGTGCATTTTAGGTATATTTATCAATGGCCATTTAAAGGATTAGGGAGAATGTTGTAATTTCCTGACAAGGGGCTTTCTAATATTTGTGCAATAGGCTTGAGACTTTATAATAGAGAATAAAAAAACCCCAACAAATTCTAGGAGAATAACAGCACTTTATTTCTAAGAAACACAAATGAATTTAGATCTTTATAAGAACAAAATAAAACCTACAGATTACATGGCAAATAAGGTACACTAGGTTCAACAGTTCTTTAAATTCTTCACTTCAACTACACTACAAGTACAACTACTGGAAATCAGAGTCTGTTTGTATGACAGTCACAAATCATCATATGAAGAAAACAATACAATGGATGGATAAAAAGTAGACAAAGCAGAATAGTCCCAATCTTTTCTTTAAATTCTACACTCAAATATGATGCATTCACGTGTTATCTTAAAATCATCTGCCTCGAAAGTATGCTGAGTGTCGTTGTGTCTAGTTTTTTTTATATCTGCTGTTGCATGATCGCCCATAAATATTTTACTGGTACATTTACACGCAGATATAAGTATATTGTGTAGAAAGCAGCCTTTCTGTTAACAGGCATACAACCATAATTTACGTCTAAAGTCTGGTCGCAATGCCGAAAAAGTCAACGATAGACTTCAGCAGACTTCCGATTTTTAGTTCGCTGAAAATCAGAAGCTTGGATGTACAATAAGAACAAATTGTGACCTCTTTGTGTATATTTTTCATTATCTTTTGTTTTGAGAGTTTGAACAGCTGATTCACTATGATTTAAAGTACAAAGATGTACCGCTGCTGCAGAAAATAAATCGATGAAGAAGAATGATCGTTAGAAAAGATTCGCGCACTTTTTAATGCTCTATAATCAGGTCTGTACACAATTATAAATATCTGATAACTTAAAAGTCACGTTTTATAAACCACCCAATAGCAAACAGTTTTATTTCGATTACATGACGTAATGGTATGAAAAGAAACTTTTGTAGATTCGTTTGTTTATTAATTTGATATTTTTCAAGGACCAAGGCTTATTTTCAAGTACTTTCAAGCTAAACACGATTTTCAAGTACTTTTCAAGGATGAATGGAAATTCAAGTACTTTTCAAGGTAGCGTGTGAACCCTGCATGAGCAATAATCAAATCGACAAAACATGGTGTCAAATGAATGTAATTGTTGCCATTCTTGTTTTTTCTCCAAGCACAGCCAAGAATATGAATATTACATTGTTTTTTTTATACCTCTATGCCAATTGTTTGGACTTTAAGATGCTGATTGTCCATTACACCAATGTTGTGTTTTGACTTTTGGATAATACTATAATCTAAAAGCAAAAACTTCATCATGCAGGTGTTTGCAAGAAAAACATGACCAGAATAATGTATCTGAGGTCCTACTGTCAAGTTTGACTGATTCACTGTCCAACTCTCATAAATCTAATCTGAAAACCAGAATTTGAACCAAACTATGACAAGCCAATATCCGGTTTTGACTGCAGTGATCAAACTTTCATATTTGTTATATTATTCTGCAAGGTAATTTAATGGTCATTTCAGTAAGATGTGAAATTTTAAGGGTTTGCAAGTTTGAAGATGTTTGAATGGCACCATTTTTGTTTAAGACCTGTAAAACCTTGAGATGCATTTGTCTGCAAAGTTTCATGGCAATCATCCAAGTAATTTAGAAAATGTAGGAATAACCAACTTGTGCTTACAGATGAAGGGATGATGGACAACAGTCCATCCCATAAGTTTTTCTAGTCTATGACCAGCAGAGCTAAAAATAATTCAAAGAAAATGAAAATTATTACATAAAACACTAGTCTGGCAGATAAAAAGTGAAGGCTAAATTTAAATGGGAGAAAGATCCAGAATGGAAAATTCCATGTTTAACATTTTTAGGCATCAATCTTTTTATCAGTTACTTCAGCACTAATAATGTACACCTCCAAGGTTAAGTGCAGACAGTAAGTTAAAGCTGTAAAACTGAAGCAGACAAGTCATCTTATTTTGTTTTGTTATGACTTCTTGTGCATCAAGAACTTTTTTAGTATTTATCTTGTTCCTATTCAAAGTTTTAGTCACCAAAAATTTGTGAAGATAAGGGACACAGTGTCCTCTGTCCTTGGAGTCTAAGATGGATTAATGAAGAACATCACTGAATCTTAATTACAAGAAATAACCACACAGCATGGCTACAAGGATGTGAATAAACTGGGATTGAAAGAAATACCCACTTAGCATGGACACAAGGATGTGAATAGACTGGGCTTGATAGAAATACCCTAATAGCATGGCTACACGCATGCAAACAGACTGGCCTTGATAAAAATACCCACACAGCATGGCTACATAGATGCAAACAGACTGGACTTGATAGAAATACCCACAAAGCATGGAAACATGGATGCAAATAGACTGGGTTTGTTAGAAATACCCAGATAGCATGGCTACATGCATGCAATTAGACTGGCCTTCATAGAAATACCCACAAAGTATGACTATATAGATACAAATAGACTGGGCTTGACAGAAATATCCAGATAGCATGGTCACATGGATGAGAATAGACTGGCTTGTTAGAAATACCCACCCAGAATGGTTAGAAAGATGCAAATAGAATGGGTTTGAAAGAAATACCCACACAGCATGGCTACTCGGACGCAAATCAATTGGGCTTGATAGAAATACCCACACAGCTTTGTAAAAACAGATGCTAATAGACTGGGCTTGATAGAAATACCCACACAGCATAGCTACATGAATACAAATAGACTGGGCTTGATAGAAATACTCACACTGCATGGCTACATGGATGCAAATAGACTGGGCTTCATAGAAATACTCACACAGCATGGCTACATGGATGCAAATAGACTCAGCTTGATAGAAATACCCACACAGCATTGCTGGAAGGATGTGAATAGACTGGGCTTGAAAGAAATACTCACATTGCACGGCTACATGGATGCAAATAGACTCGGCTTGATAGAAATACCCACAAAGCATTGCTGGAAGGATGTGAATAGACTTGAAAGAAATACTCACATTGCATGGCTACATGGATGCAAATAAACTGGGCTTGAAAGAAATACTCACATAGCATGGCTACATAGATGCAAATAGACAGGGCTTGATAGAAATATCCACATAACATGGCTACATGGATGAAATAGACTGGGCTTGATAGAAATACACAGAAAGCGTGGTTAAAAGGATGCAAATAGACTGGGCTTGAAAGAAATACCCACAAAGGATGGTTACATGGATGCAAATCGACTGGGCTTGATAGAAATACTCACACAGTATGACTACATGGATGCAAATAGACTGGGCTTGATAGTAATACCCACATACATGACTACATGGATGCAAATCGACTGGGGCTTGACAGAAATACCAACACAGCATGACTGCTCGAATGCAAATCAACTGGGCTTGATAGAAATAACCACAAAGCATGACTACTCAGATGCAAATAGACTGGGCTTGATAGAAATACCCACAAAGCATAGCTACATGGATGCAAGTCAACTAGGGCTTGATAGAAATACCCACAAAGCATAGCTTACATGGATGCAAGTCAACTAGGGCTTGATAGAAATACCCACATAGAATAGCTACATGGATTTGAACAGACTGGGCCTGACAAAAATATTCAGATAGTATGGCTAGACTGATGTGAACAGACTTGGCTTGATAGAAATAAATGACTAGAAAATGCTGCAAATTTCCAGCTTTGTGGATGTGACAGCTTTTGTTGATGTGATAGCTTTTAAATCAACTGACTGACTGAAATAAACTGCTGGAATCTGCAACAACAACAACAATAACCTTTGTAATTTTAAAAATTTTGCACTAAATATAATGTTAACTCCATACCCTTGAGTCATCAGTTGCCTTTTGTAGACAGGCATTGGCTGCATCTTTATTTTTGAACTGGATAAAAGCTGACCCTACAAAAGAAAGGCATACTGGATCACACATACTGCAATTACATAATTACAATAAAAACTATATATAAATAAATATTTAAGCATAAAAAATGCTCTTGTAAGACATTTATGTATGATCATGAGCATTAAGTAAAATGTGAATTTCTTGCATCTAAATTCGGAACTAAATGCATTTTTGCTCTCAATGCTTTAATTTTGCTATTATTATGTAGTGAAAATCACACAACAAATCATCATCAAATTTAGAAATGTGTATGCATGTAACATTAGTACAGTACTTTGATGTACAAGCAAAAATTTAATTCAGTCTTCTTCTCCGTACTTGCAGTGTTACATAAATGGCAAGAAGTCATAAAGAATGTGCTACAATAAATATTTCTCTGTAATTTATTTAATGCAGAGGAAACTGTTCATATTATGATATTTCTAAAACAAACAAAAATATTTCATAAAGTCTAAAAGCTGTACTATAGCATCAAATTATACAACTTTAAAAATGAATTCATAAATTAATATACAACAGAAATAGATGGGTGACTTGGATATCCTGTCAATGGTTGAGGTCATACATGAAAGACTACTTGCTATTTCTAGATGTAGTCTGGTATAACATGAATTCAGCATGTGTAGTATCAGTCATAAGAACAAGTCTACCCTTGGAAATTTGACACTCAAATCTAATGAACCATCTATATCCTGTTTGATGTTATGTTTTGCACAAAACAAAAATTAACAAATTTACAAAACTTTGGGGTTAGTACTGAAAAGCTGTGCAACTCAAAACTGGTTTATGAAACACATGTGCACCCAGTCTTACTTGAAAAAAAAAAACAGCAACTCTGTAAGAAGTTGTCCTAGGAGTGTAAAAATCAAAATATGATTATTATAATAATGTTAAATTTGATTGCTAGTGATAGAATCACCATAAAAGCATGAAAGGCTGAAGGCAATAGTTCTTTTGCATACAAAAGACCCACAACCACATCAGATTTTGCAGCAAAAGTTATCAAAAATGAGTAAAAAATAAAAATAGTAATAATAATAATAATAATAATAATAATAATAATAATTATAAAAGTGTACAATTTTGTTGCTATACATGAAATAACTTCCATGGGATCACACTAAAACAAATTATAGACTGATACATAGAAGGTCAATGGCCTAAATGGCAGGTAAAGTATTTAAATAAGACAAATGTAAAACAATATCTTCAGACCTGTAATAGATGGGGGTGGGGTGGGGGTATTAATCGAAGAATCTTCAAACTCCACCACCTACTACCAGCTTTAAGTGAAGCATTGTTTATTTAACACTTAAATAGACTACTTTCCACTTTTAAGCCATGTTCTTTATTCAGAACAACTGGGGTGCTTGTCTTACAATCAATAAAACTGGTTAACTGAAGGTCTGTCACCTTGGACAAACTATTTAATTTAATATGTACCAATTCAGACTATTACAGTTTCAGTATCCTTCACATAATTTTGTGAAATTTTCTGGAAGAACCAATAAATACCATCTATTTTTGATGTCATGGTTATCTCTAATTTGGCAATTTGTACAGTGCTACTGAAATACAATTACCTCTTGAGTGTTCTGTGTTTGGATCTATAACAACTTTGCAGTAGTTCAGCTCCCCAAACTCTGAAAATAATTTTTCAATATCTGCTTCACAACTGTCAAATGACAAGTTCCTGAAGGAAGAAAAATATAATAATAATAAAAACGTATGTTATAAACATGTTCCAATATGACATAGATATTATTTCTTCATTATCGACAATTAACAGGAAAATTTCTCAGTTTCAATTTACCACTTTTGAATCATTCCATCTGTTTCTGTTTCAAAGTTTTGGTGCTGTCACATGCACTTTGTAAGTTCCTTAATTTCCATGACTTTTTAAATGACTGCATGAGTCACACAAATAAAACCACACTGAAATTTTCCCCAAATAGTTTTATGCATCTGCTAATACTGTAGAACACATTTCATTAACACAATCACAGACATGACTCGTTATTGTCAATTCATGATATTCCATCAAAAATAATCAACTAAATATGAGATCATAGAATCTGAATGCCACTACAACCACTTCATGTATTACCCTGAAGACAAATTCACATAAAACTCATCTAACCACAGACTAAACCAAAGTACTGAAGAATGAAAAACAACCTATCAATTTATAATTGTTTATAAGTTGGATCCAACTGCAAACTGTATAGACCCAGATCTGTTGTTGCATAATGTGCCAGATAAACAGGGTCTATACTGTTTGCAGCTGGACCCAACTTCATTCATATACATATATATATATATATATATATATATATATATATAAATACAGTGTGACTCTGCAATAACACGGTAGTTGGGAGCCATAGAACCCGACCGTGTTATACACCGAACCGTGTGATAAGCAACCAGGTCAGTTAGCTGGTGATGACAAACACATCAACTGCCTTCACTCTTTGACATCTTGAAACTAATGTCATCCCATAACATCTCCCATGGTGACTAACTGTACTTCTTTCTTAAATACAGGCATCTGGTTAACAGAAATGAATCAGTTTATGACTAGTTCCCATGCCAATTATTCCACAAGATTTTAATTTCTTTAGCATTTCTGTTGTGGACAACCAACACCATGCATTACATGAAATATACCTGCAATTTTCTCTTTTTTTCTTTGCCAATTCAAATATTTAAATTTTCATTTGAAATTCTCTGCCTTTTTCTGTTATGGAGAGAGACAACTAACACTGTGCAGTACAGGAAATATACCTGCAATATTCCTTTTTGGACATGTTGATTTAAATTTTCATATTTCAATAAAACATTATTAGACATAAGGCAGAACCAATTTTTATCACTCTCATGCTTTGACATGAAACTTAATATACCAAAACACTAGCTTCAAATAATCAATCTCAACAAAAGAGTCATCCAACAAAATAACAATTCTGTTGACTTTTTAAAACTTCTGTTCAGATACGAGGAAGAGTTATAATTGTAGTTAAATAACTCAAGGCCTCGTTATACCATATAAAGCAAAAGACCTCTTTATACCATATAAAGCATAAGGCCTTTATATACCATATCAAGGAAAAGGCCTTGATATATCATATAAGGGAAAGGCCTATATACAGTCAAACCCAGTTATCTTGATTATGTCGAGGCTGTTAAAAAAATCGCTGACGTAATCGGGTCCCGAGATATCAGGGTTTAGTTGACAAATGTACTGCAGAACAATGTTTATGCATCTTAAGTACCAAAAATGAGGAGTTTTGTTTCCAAAAACAAATGTCATTTCCAATGCTCAATAAAAATAATAATTCAGTCCTTTTAGGTTGCAGAAAAAAAAATTGGAGGTCTTTTAAATGAGATTAAGTAACAAGTCACAAATTTTTATAACACATAGGTTATTATAACAATGTCAGTGGTTTAAAGTTGTTTTTATTTTCCTGTGAATAGCCTCATCCCTTTGGTAGCCTCAGTAAGGCAATGGTTTTCTCATGCTGACCAAAATCAAGGGCAAATTAAGTACATGTACATGTAGGACTGTACTTTTTAAAAAAAAAGAATTTTCTTTTGTTAGTGTTGACTTTAACTAGTAGCACAATGTATCTGACCAAAGTTGTATGTGAAAATTCATTGCTTGTGTTGGTCATCAGAGGTTCTTTTACACTGGTATGCCAGTTTTTACTGATAAAATTTGACTCTGTATTGGAAAAAAAAGATGAGGTTGTTGGTATTTATGTACCGACAAACTGTAAAATGTGTTTAAAGTCTATAAAGTTAACTGTCTCAACATCAAATTTTACAAGAAGCCGACTTATACTATTCATACAGTTGTAGTCCCGTATCCCTCCTGACTTTGATCAGTGACTGTTGGCAACAACTGAGTGCCAGAAGGAGAGTCAGCCTATCACTTTGATGGATGGCAAGGCTTTGATATTTGATTCAAGATAAAACATGAGAAATTAAAGCAATCCTCTTTGTTTCATAGACGTTACTCTTATAAGTCACTTTCTGCTTTGTTCCATTTGCACTAAAGAATCAGTAATCATGGCACAGAGATGGACAACTTCATTTTTGAAAAATACCAGGCACTACAAACTTTTTAAAATACAATTTGTGCTTTCATTCACTCTTGTTCAAAACAAATTAATAACCACGTCTTTGTTTGGGGTGGGGTGGGGTAGGGTAGGGTGCCAGCTTGGTTTGGAATTTTGCCGGTTTCTATTTATGGATGAATGTAAGTCACATAATCAAGCAATGCTGAATTTTAATGCTTACACTCGCTCCAAGCATGGAAACACTTTAACTATTTACTTTATAAGTGAACTTTGAACCAAAGTTGTTAATTGTGTATGGATTAAATTGGTGACTGACCATGACGATATTGGAATGTGATTACACTATAGTTTGTTCCACAAAGCATCATGAATTTTATCTTATCTGTAATTCTGTCAATTTTCAGGTTAGCGTCATTGAATGTAGCTAAAAGTACCTAATTGATTTTAAATATATAGTGTAAAACGAATTAGGTATTTATAGTAACATTTAATGATCTGACCTGATAATTTATTGAGTAACAGATAAGATAAAATTTGCGTTGCTGTGTGGAACGAACTATATTGTGGTGTTGACATGTAATTTAGTCCATTATGACTGCAGCTCTCGTAAAGGTCAGGAATGCATTTACTCAATTTCTTTACTCTAAAATATTGTTTACAACATAATTTTCTCCACTCTATGCAAGTGATAAACCATGCATTGATGAGGTTGGTTGATTAGCATTTGTACAGGTAAAAATTGGTCTTGTACTGACTTTTTCCATCCTTGTCGTACAAGGTACCGGTAGTAGCAGAAATGCCGGATCATTTGTAACAGTTGTAAAATTTCTCTGAGACTAAAAGTTGCATTTTGTCAAATAAACTCATCAACCCTTGGAGATTATTTTGTCATTTTCACCTAAAATGCAAGTAAGAAACACATTTTTGGGGCTACTTCTGAATATATCCCAATAAATCAGCATGCAAGAGATGTTAGGTTAGCATGCGGCCTAGTTGTGTTAGAAACATTGTTTTTCATTGGCTATTTCGCTTGTGTATGTGCAGAAGGGTAAAAGTTGGAATTTTTTTTTTCCTTTTTTTATCTGCTTAATGGGCCTATCATTTTTGTGTCCTGTGTCCTTTTTACTCCATCTCCTGATCTTGTCCCTTTTATTGCAAAGGTTCTCCTGTCTGTGTGTAGTTCAGACTGGTCTGCCTTAAATCTGAGGCCAAAAAGTCTAAAATCCAGACACAATACTGGATTCCATTCATGAGTTAATTTTGGGTGTAAAAAAAAAATCGGGTCTCAAAAAATAAGTTTTTTCCCACTGTATTTTGTAATGCGACTAGAAACTCCAGGTTATTTGGTACCATTGTAGAGCTACATCTGTCTACTTTTCTGTAATACTACCCACTTTAGACTATCTTAAATGACCTTGATGCTACAGAGCTTGTAAGTAGGGTACTACCTCCTGATGCTTAAACATGGTGCCAGTGGTTAATGAGTCCACATGTTACTTTGGACCGAAACGTATGCCCAACATAACGGGGTTATTGACTTAACAGGGGTTGAGATAAGAAGGGAAAAACTGGCATAACAAAGAAGAGTTTTTTTTTGACCGGACCAAAATGCTCGACATGCACGAGTTCTCGAGGTAACTGAGGTCGAGATAAGTGGGTTTGACTGTATACCATATAAAGGAAAAGGCCTATATATACCATATAAAGGAAAAGGCCCATATGTACCATATAAAGGAAAAGGCCCATATGTACCATATAAAGGAAACGGCCTATATGTACCATATAAAGCATCTTTACCCAACTAAAATGTTTTCCAATTTGCTGTCACATAAATGCATATATTTGCCACAAAAGCAATAACTAGGCAAGACATGGATTTAAAACTTGTCAAATTTATATAAAAAAAACTGTAAAGGACTGATATTTTTGTAATGGGTCAGGAACCACTTCATGACTTTATGCAGCCAATGTAACATAAATTGAGACAGTATACTGCATAAAAGGTGAACAATTTAACTTTTACCTGATAAACAGAGTCTTGCCTTCTGAGACGTCACTTTTCCTCTGAGATTTCTCTGGTTTACCTGTGAGATAAAAGAAGTCCAAAAACTAAATTTTCATGACAGTGGTGACTAATTGGTTTCCTGAATTATCATGGCAAATTAAAATAAGATGCCTCTATGAAAAGCCAAATGCCAGGGCAGCTGGCTGAGAAATATGGGTAAGTTGATGTTCTTGTTGCTGTGGGTTTTAAACCATTTTTCAACACATGATAGGATATCTATGGCAGCTTGTATATTTGGTGGAGGAAGGGCCCACCTACCCCCAACCCAGGAAGACCCAATGACCCAAGGAAGCTAAGCTTCCTCATATAACCACACTGGCCAAGCTAGAGACTTGAACCCATGTAGACAGAGGTGATATGTCAGTAATCTGTAGAGGCGAGTGCTTTAGATCACTTGGCCACCTGAGGCCCCTAATCTGGGTTAGTATGATATCTTCCAACATTCTAATGTTGTTATATTTTGTAGTACTGTCAACTTTACAAATCTGTGTACTGACAGCACTGAGTTGAGAGTCATTATACTTGATACTTTCTGCAAAATATCGGCAACAGCTGCAGATCAGTAGTTTTATAAGGAGTTCTTTAAGGGCTTCTTATTTTTATTAAATATGGTGATATTGAATAGTGGATCAGCATCATTTATATAAAGTTGGAGGACATCATTTTAAGATGCGTGCTGTCAAATTTAGTCAAATTCAAAAGAGCTTATTTTCCAGCAACAGTGGCCAATTAGCATCATTTGCATACATTTTAAATGTTTTCATGCCAGGATGCTTTCTGTCAAATTCTGTTCAGCAGTGTTTGAGTATAAGTCATTTAAAGTGTTTGCTAATTTTAGTAATGGCAGCCATATCTGATGGTAGCTCAACATTATCTGTATATACTTTAAAGGCCTTCATACCAGAATGCTTTCTGTCATGTTTGATCAAATTTATTTTGAGAGGTTTTCAAGATGTTGTTTAAAGCTATTTCTATTCTTCATAGCAGCAGCCATATCTGATGGCAGATGGTATCAATGACATTGTATTAACATGAAAGGCCTGTATTAACATGAAAAGGCCTGTATTAACATGGTTATCTACAACTGAACAAATTTTCAAGGACATTGTGACAAAATGCTCCTTATAAAATTATTTGCAATCTGGACATGAGGCTTTTTAATAAAAGTTGTCTGCAACAATTGTAATTCAAAATGTCATAAAAGAGCCGTCACCTCTATACTTCTTCTCTGACTGTATGTCAGACTCATCCGATTCCAGGTCAGAACTATGATCTGTCTCACTTTCACCTTCATCATTTGTATTTTCACTTTTCTCATCATCCTCACTTTTATCCTCCACTTCTTCACTTTCATCATGATCTGTATCTTCATTATCATCATCACCAAAGCCTTCATCTCCAGGGGACTCTTCTTCCTCCTCATCAGACACATTATCATCATCATCATCTCCACTTTCATCATTGCTTAATATGTGACTTTTTACAACTTTTGTAACTGAGAAAGATAGAATAAATATTAGAATTCTTTCATTTGTTCTTTTACTTTTCCTGCATAAAACAAAACCTGTTTTTGTAAAAGTCACCACAGTTCATGCAATATATGGCCTTATTATACAAGTAGTTTTTATATACAGGTAAATCTGTAATGATTAACGAATAAACATAACTTCATATACATGACCTTTATTGGCAGTTGTCTTTTACACAAAGGTGACCACTAAAGCAAGCCTGATTGTAATATCTTCCATAATATTCAAAAATACACTCCCAATTAAGTAATAATGAAATAGAAGAAATTTCCACAGAGAGAATGAACACATTGGAGGTGGCCAGACTAAAAGGATAAGTTCTCTATTATGTATGAAATAGGAACTCAAAGTAGATACTATTAGAGAATGATTTATTTCTAGGTGTTGTCAAGAGAGTTATAATGGAACTGTGCACCACTGGGCTCTCAATAGTATGTCAATTCTGTCTAGTAACTCTGTTGAAGGTATTTGCAAATAAGACATATATTTTGTCTATTTATTGTCAGTTAGGAGGGAAGGATTCTGCAAAGTTGCCCCAGTTATTCCACCTGCTATTTAATAGCATGTGAGCAAAAAACCTACTAAAACTTTGCTAAGTAAGTGCATCAAAATTGTCAAAGGTTTTTGCACTCAAATTGTGATTTATGCATTAAATTTGTTACCTATGTCACAAATTTATAACATACTAAGTTAGTTTATGTAGGTAAATGTAGGTATCAAATGAACTAATGTTGTGGAAGGACAGAAGCTTTAATGTTACATAATTCACAAATAGCATAATTCAATAATTCACAAATACTGAAGGATAGTAGGAAAGAAACAATAAAGATGGAAAGAATCCTTTTGCTTATCCAGCCATTCCCATATCCAACAATTTCATTATCAGAAGAATGAACAGGATTTCTACAGAATTTGATTATATATTACTATGTAACTCAGAAACTGTTTGATGACATTTTGATGCAATAAAAAACAAAACAATATGGACAATGGGATAAACATATCACCTCAAGATTAGAATTCTTATGTACATCTTAATGTCCTGTTTGAACAAGATAAAAATCTTTATCAAGAGATTTATAATTGTGATGATGAAAGTCCAGTGATATTCATGGGACAAAACTGTGTTCTTTATGAACAGTGGATCTACATATTGAGATGAAAAATGTAGGTAATCTTAAGAAATGGGCAATATATATTGTCCTAGTAAGCAGATGTCTGTTACATAAGTGTCCACTATGAGAAGTTTCACTTTATGAACAAAATATTTAAAAGTATCCAGTAAACAAGTTATGCTTCATGAAGTAAATATTTAAAAGTGTCCACTAAACAGGTTTCACTTCATGAAGTAAATATTTAAAAGTGTCCACTAAACAGATTTCACTTCATGAAGTAAATATTTTTAACCCACCTGTTTCTGTAGTGTCACTTTCTGCACTGAATGATCCCTCATCAGAATCGGCACCTGTTTTCTTCCTCCCTGCATCTAACAAATATCATACTGAATCATGCTTAATTATTATGCTTGAAGTTAGGGCATATTTGAAAAACACTGAATTAATGATAACTGAATGTATTCCTTTACTCTGAAACTAGAAATGTGTTTATTTAGAAAGGGATACCCTTGCCATTATGAACAAAAAACCCCCAAACAAATCAATGGGCAAAGTTCTATGCTAAACAATACTTAACTCAACATGTTTTACTCAGCAAAATAGTGAAAATTAAACTTGATCTAGGTCTTTTCAATGTCAAGTTTCATGCCAAGTTTGGTTTCATCAGTGAAATTTTATTAAAGTGATGAAGTGGCAATGAGACTCATAACAGGAGTTATGTTATCCGATGGACAATGATGAGACTATATGCCCCTACACAGATATGGCAGGGGCGTAAAAAATGTGCGTGAAGTCAGCCACTGCTAAATTTATAAAATTTATTGCTTGTAAAAGCTATTATGGTAACTTACAGAAGCATGCATAGATGAACCAAATGAACTGTCATACAATATTTAAGTCAAAGATCAAGAGACATGGATAAACGCATTCAATGTCAATAAAAAATAATAACTTAACTGTTGTAAAAGTGTATTTATGACAATGAAAAAATAACGGTATCTGCCTTTAATTTGTTCAGCTAAATCAGGGCCACAGTAAGACTTCCACAAAAGCCCGAAAAATATCCAGTGACTTGACTGTTCATCATTAGATTTTAATGGTACTTTAAACACATTATTGGCTGTTTCATGCTCAGGATATGGAAGCTAAATGCCTTTCATAAGGATGCATGTAGGCAGCAGACCCAGGCTTTCCTAAGCAGGTATCAAACCTGTGGCCCTTAGATTATGAGTCCAGTGCTGCTCAAACAGGCGACCTGAAAAGAAACTGAAATTAGAATGTTTAACAGTAAGAGTTATCTAACCTGACTTGACCGATTTATCTCCCTTTGTGGCTGCTTCAAACTTATCTTTAGGCTGGGCCCAATCCACAGCAACAGGACGACCTTGTGGGAAAAATATCTTTTATGAAAAATTACATTAAAATATGTCAAAAACAAGTAAAATGATATAATCTAACACAGCCTCAATAAATTCTTGTAGTCCTTTGTAATACTGAATTGCTGTTTTAAAAGATGTATTCAACTTCATTATGAAAATATCTTTTATCCCATATATGTCAACCTTCAAAACTAAACAGCGAGGTCTTTAATTAATCATTAAGTCCTAAACTAATATTGGAAGTGATTTGGAGTGAGTAATAAAATGAAAACAATGAGTTGCACTGAATGACCCTATAGGCCACATTAGAGTAAAACAAACTAATTTTTTGGCGATCTATATTTTTAAGTAATTTGTGGGAGGACTGCAAAAACTTTTACTTAGTATAAGTAACTGTACTGGAATACCTCCAGAAATCTGTTGGGTTTCTCTGCAATTTTCAGCCATCTGTCTGCAAAGTCGGTATTATTTATTGTATTATCTTGGCTTTAGGCATTATAACTTCAGTTCTAACTTCTTGCCTTTCATAAGTATTTTTGGATATTGTTCCATCCCTGTGGACTTAATCACTGCCATTGCCATTTTACATTCACGCCATTTGCATTCTGTAATAATGTTTTAGTAGACACCATTGGATTTCTTAGAGTTTCCTACAGGCTACAACTTTGACTCTTTAACTGGTGTACGTCACCCATAGCGTACAGTCTGCACTTTTTTGTGGTTCATTACAAATTTAGTCTTTTTTCATCATCATTGCAGTACACAAAGTGAATGGATGCACCAAGTGAGAAAATGTGAGACTTGCCTAAGATGTAATAAATATACTTCATCTGAACCTTGAAGCATCAGATAAAATCATGTGTCAAAGGTACACTTATCTCAGAGCTCTCCCAACTGCCACTGCAACACCCATTTGGCACCAACGTGAGCCAGTTAACCGATAATCTCTCACTTTTTACTGCAGAAATTACATCCATACTAAACAGAGCTCTCTGAACTGTATGGAAACCTCTGAACAGCAACAAAATTTTTTACATCTTTTTGGATTTCCTTTCCACACTGAAAGTTTTCCAAAATCTTATATCTCACAGTCCATTATTATTCCAGATATTACAGAAACATGAAGTGTTCATACAATCTGGAAAAAGTATTCTGTACTGTTTGATGCCTAGTTGCATTGGTATAAAAGGGCAGATAAAGCTGCCAAAGTTGCCCTGCAATAACCTTGTGCAGAATGAAAATTCCATATACTGATTTTAAATATCAGCATCATCAGCATAACCTGGCAAAATATGTGGAATGAAAACTCCATAGGTAAACTTAAGAACATCAAACCCACTACTGGAGAGTGACATCCCTTGTATATAACAGAGATAAGGTATTGTACCATCTTTGTATTGAACACACCTCCTTAAGGGAGAACTTTGACCAGTGTACGCCATGCCAGTGTCACTGGCAGCGGAACACATTTTTGTTGAGTATGCCAACTTCCATCCTGTGGGGCAGAAATATTTTGAGAAAATCTTGGATTTTTGCAGGAATGCAGTTTATATATCAAATTCTGACCAAATGTATTAAAGATTTTATATGTGTTACCTTTATCTTTTATGTAAATTTTTTACAGAATTGAATAACATCCTTTAGTTTGTTATTTTATCTTCTACTTTATGTCTGCATTTACTTTTGAAGGGTTAACTGACCTACAATTTTGTGTAATCCAGCTTTACATTCATCAAACTTTACTTATAATTGGCACCATTTAGCCACTATTATGCTGAGGTGCTGTAAAATTATACATACATACGTACATACATACATACATATGTACATACATACACCTTGGATCCCTGGGATAGGGAGGAAAAAAAACCACTCCTCTCGCAAATGGTCACCATATGAACAAGATATCTACTAATTGGTGAATTTCAATACAGCAATTCAGGGGCAGTTAATGCATGGACAGAGAGACTGACAGAATATGTTAATATCATTAGTGTTGTGGGATACATTTTCCTTTTAGAAAAATGGATTATTAAAAAGTTGTTTTTTTACTTGATTATAAATTTCATTCTAACAACCCATCATGGTCATATAAAAAAATTAATAAGGCAATTATTTGTGAAATTTATTCTAATAACATTAAAATGAGGTAAAACAATTGTGACCTCACCACCAAAGATGTATAGACCTAATTATTAAATGTACCAGAGAATGTCTCATTTTTTTTGTTATGGATTTGCTGTTACATTTATATTAGTATTATCCTTCTATGATTCACTGCTTTCCTCTGAAATTAATTATAAAAAAAAATATTTTTTTCTCAAGAACTACATAACAGAATTTCAACAAATATTTTATTTCCCTCCACTGTTTTTAAAAATTAATTATTAACTGACAACAACAAGACTTGTTATCTTGAAAATATACAACACTTAATTTCCAGTATAATCTATTGGTGAAGTTTTATTTAATCTGGTCCCCATACAAATGCTGGGCCATGATAATCAATGTTAAATGTTGTTTGTATATTTTTCTTAATTTCAGCCTAAGCTACACATATTTTATTCTAAAAAAATTGTGGTGCAAGGGATTAACGTAATGTTTACAAAACAGACCATGAGGCAATCCTTGGTTATAAAGTTTTTGCTAAGTCATTAAAATAAACTGTCACCCCTCTTTTATCTTGTGCTTTGTGGTTACAGAATGTTTAAATAAACAACTGAGAAAACATAATGACCAAACATGAAACAATTATGGGCACCTTATGTCCAATGTCCAACAAGTTAGCATATGGTCATTTGACAGTTTTGAGCTCATTTCCTGAACATGTTCAATGACCACAAAAAAAAAAAAATCATATGACATACATCAGTTCAATACATGCAATATGCTGTACAACTTACCAAGAATTGGTTTGGCGTTCATCTTGTCTATAGCCTTTTGTGCAGAAACCATATCTGTGAACTGAACAAATCCAAATCCACAGAGAGATCCATCTAAGGGGAAAAAATGGTTATTACGGATCAGTCAATAAATAAATAAGTAAAATAAGTCAATATGTAAAACTTGATACCCCTGTTAGTTTATATCTGGATAATTATCCATGTATATTTGAGATAATTCAAAAGGGTGGAGGAAGTTATGAGCTTTTAAAAATCTTTGACATAGATCATAGCTTATTGTCTAAATTGAAAGAAATCAAAACAACAAAAACTAAGAGCAAAGAGAACCTATATCTAGATGGTGCTAACAACAAAGAATATTGATTAGTGTTGGTAAATTACATCTGCAGACCACAAAATGGTATTAGGTCCAAAACATGAGGCCCAATCAGGCCTGATACGGTTCACCTGTCTTATGTAACTCAATAATGTACCATTTCACTAAGCACTAAAATACATTATTTATCTTGACAATTTAAGTCAACGTGCCAAGTTTGATAAAATAAAATAAATTAAAAAAACAAAAAAAACCCAACAAATATGACCAGAAAAGAGGCGATATTGCTAATAACTATATCATTCTAGATCTTAGTGATTTAAGTCTAATTGCAAAGTCTGACCAAAACTGGATCAGAAATTGTCTTTCAAAGAGTGGTAACAAACTCTGCCAATCATATGCAACTTCACCTTGTTAATATGCATGGATCATGTGCACCATCAAATCCATGCAAAATCTTGATCATATAAGCTTATATTTGAAGCCTGATCCAAATCTGATCAAAAAAAATATTGACTCCCAGGGTGGTAACAGGCCCAGTCAACCATATGCAAGATCACGTCATCAACAGGTCTGGCTTTATTTCATTATCTAACTCATCCAAGATCCTGAAGATGTATATTCCAAATCTGATGACAATCAGCAAAATTATGACTTCCTGGGTGAAAACAAGCTCAGCCAATCTGATGCAAGGTCTCCTGCATGGGTTCTTGCTCAACAATGAAATCATCAGAGATCATGAATGTATAAATCCACAGCACAAAGTGGATAAAAATCTGATAAGACATATGGCTTCCAGAGTGATAACAAGTGCAGCCAATCAGATGTAAGATCACTCAATTAATATGCATATATTTCACTCATTATCAAACTTGTCCAAGATCATGATGATATAAGCATATATCCCAAGTTTGATAAATATCAGATCAGACATTCAGCCTCCATCGCGGTAACAAGTTCAGTCAATTAAATGCATGATCACCTCATTATTGTGCATGTATCTTGTTCATTAATGAATGTGCCTAAGATCTTGGTTATTTATTTTATTCACCTAGCAGTTCAATGTTGGATGCTAGATCACTACAAGTTGTCAGCATCAGAAATTCTGGATTATAACTCATGCATGTGGCATTTTTCAAGCGGGAAAGTTAGCTGTGGATGTCATATTTTTTTTTAATTATGTGCACTGAGTGTTCAACTAAAGGTAAGCATTTGTACAAAATTTATTAATCATGGTTTCAGCAGAGAAACACATCAATTTAAAAGGGACTTTCATCAAGATTCATACTTTCTGAATGAGAGATATGCATGGAAAATAACCTTGCCTCTTTGTACTGATATATTTTTCAGTACACAACCACTGCCTGTGTGGAACTTTTGCTGATGTCAACTACATCTGGTGGTCATCTGGGCAGCAACCACTGGACCAACCAGATTCAAATCTTGTCTCTCGATCCCTAGGAATTTTGGCAATAACCTTAACTGCAAGGAATCAGGCATGGAAGATTTTGCTTTAACTAAGTATTTATTCAAAAGATGTAGAAGATCAGGTGGAAATGCATCAGATAATATCAAGATGTCCATTGCATGCAACTATGATTTTTGTTTCTTTTGGTTTTAACAGGAACTGTAACACATTAGCTATACAGAAGAAATTAAAATTTAATGACATTCCCTGGAACACACCAAGGCAGCCAGCATGGGGTGGTCTGGGCACAGAAAGTAGATATGATGTCTAGAACATGAAAAGTAGGTCACTGTCTTTTCTTCATAGCAATAGGTAGTTTTTCAAAACAAAATCCCACAACAATAACAAAATTATTCATGCCTCAAATGGATTACCTGACCTGCTTCCCTTGCCTCACGACACCAAATTTCTTTGTACAAGTTTCTTTCTTTAAAAAAAAGAATTAAATATAGCACAGCCTTCAAACTTTCTGAAAGCAAATGTTCTTTTGCTAAGTCCAATTCAGGATGGGCAGCAGAATTTGACTCCCTTCTGCTGTCACAGTCAACGCACAACACAACTAAAATCCATTTTTAACTCTGTAATTGATATATCCATACCTTTCTTGGAAGGAATCTTGACCTCTGAAATGTCTCCAAACTTTTGAAATGCTTCATGTAGATTGTCTTCTGAACACTGCAAAAAGTATTATACATGAAACTTTCCTAAACCAGACACTATTAGGACCTGATCTTTCCTAAATCAAACACTGTAGGGAGCTAAATGTCTGGTTCCTTTTTGAAAGTAAGTTTAGACAGATTTGATAAGCATTAAAATGCCCTTATTGGGAGTGCAATATAAACTCAGTTTGTTAGGGAGACCAGGTTTTAGAGAAGTTGGGGGAATTTCACTCTGTGCACGTATATATATATTTATCTTTATATATATATATATATATATATATATATATAAAAGACTGATTGACTTGCTAACGGACAGAAAATTGAACTCATTTCCTTAAATATGAAGTACAGGGTATAAAACCATGCATTGCATTCATCACTAATGTAATCTGCAAATCAACGTGACCTAGTATATGCTACCACAGGATGTAGGAAGACATAACACCTTGAATGAAATACATGAAAACATCATAATCAAAAATCAATATATATGCCTGAAAATCACCACAGCAAATTATTATGAACATTTATTGATTGTTCAGAGCACTGACTTAATTCTTCAAAATAAAAAATAAAAATAACTGGCTCGAAAAATATTGTCATCGATAGTGAAGAGCAAGCCACTTGGAACTACTGGCAGGTCTGCTCAAAGGCTAGCAGTAACAAGATTTTCAAGATGGCTAGAATGGCAGCCACATGTAATGTCAGATTGGCACCATTTTCCTTTAGGTCCAACAAGACTTGTCACCATTTTCCTTTAGGTCCAACAAGACTTGTCACCATTTTCATGTAGGACCAACTATAAATCACAACCATTTCAGTGAAAATTCTATGTAAATATGACCAGCTGTTCAGTGCGAATACTGATAACAAGGTAACAAAATCTGTAAAATGGTCATCATGGTGAATGCATTTGGCATGTCAGATTGGCATCATTTAGGGCCAATTAAAGATTACAAGTTGTCTTTAAGTAATAACCTAATGTCAATATGATGATATGATGATTTTTTTTCTGAGCAATAACAAGATTTTCAAGATGGCAGACATTCAAGTTTATATCAATTTAAAGCTGGGGTGGGATAGAAGACAACAAATTTTTTTTAAACTTATGCAACATAAACTAAAGTCAGGAGAACAACTTGGGGGGGGAGGGGAGGGGAAATTATCCTCCATAAGGACTGGCACACTACTAACAAGAAAGGATTTAATGAAATCCAACATAAGACTGTTTCTTTGTTCTTCACTCTTAAGAGCTGAAATCACCTCTGATATTCTTGAGCAATAACAGGATTTTCTAGATCTTAATAAGTCTTTTGGTGAAAATGCTATGTCAATATGACAATCTATTCAGAAAGTGTAGTTAGTTATAATCAGATTTTCAAGATGGCCACCACGGTGACTATACAGGATGTCAAATCAGTACTATTTTCATTCAGGACCAACTACATAGGAGGAATAGCACTAACAAGCTTTTCAAGATGGCCATCGTACAGGATCTCAGACGAGCACCAAATTCATTTTGGGCCAATAAAACACAAAGAAATCTTTTAGTGAAAACCCCAAACTGACATGACAATCCATCAGGACAAGTAGCAATAATAAGATTTCCAAGATGTCCATCATGATGGTCATATCATCATTTCATTTAGGACCAACAAGACATAACAAGAAGCCTTCTTGTGAAAACTGAAAAGCCCATGTTAATGTGACTTCAGCAAAGGAGGAAAAGGAATTACAAAACTGTTAAGATGGCTGACAATGTGGCCATATAGGATATCAGCTCAATATAAGTTTTCATCTAGGGCTAACAATACATTTTAAGAAACTTTAAGGTGAAACACCATATCGATATGACCATCCATTTCAGTGTACTAGTGCAGACACAATTTTACAATATGGCCACCATGGTCAGCATATTGTATGTCTGAGCTGCACAGTTTTCATTTGCTACTTGTCTTTTCCTGAAAACCCAATGTATACATGTTACCATCCATTCAAAAGGAGTAACAAGAACAAAATTTCCAAAATAGCCCCTGAATAAATTTGGTGTCTGAGCACCATTTTCATTAGGAACAAACAGACTTTTGATGATATGTATGTAAAATTTTTGACAATCTTCCAGTTAGTTTAGGAGAAGTGGTGATAACAAACTTTTGCTAACACACAGCTGGACACAGACAACAGGGCATCCCACATGTTCTTCTGATCTCTAACTAGCAGACTTAAAGATACTGCGGAATGTTGAAAATCAAACTCATTCAAGGACCCATCAATAAAGAGCTGCCTGCCAAATTTGATTTTGCTGCGGAACCAATGTCAGGAGGATGACCAATCAGGAACTCCTGTAAATGATATCATGGATTGCTAAGAACTGAACAAAAGTCAATGTCTCATTAATACAAAAGTCCTGCTAAGAGACTGACGCTTGCTCTACTGGGCACACAGAATTTATAGGAGTTCAAGATAAGACCATTTCTTGCTTTCAACTGTCAAGTGTTCAAACCATTTCTGATATTCTTCAATGACAACAAAATTTTCAAATTAGCTGCTGTGGAACACATACTGGATGTCTTCCTGGCACCATTTTCACATGGACAAAGCAGACATCATTACAAGTCTTTCTGTGAAACCCAATGTCAAAATTATCATCTATTCAGAGGGAGTAGTGACAACAAGATTGCTTAAGACAGTCGTCATGGTAACCACACTGTATGTACGACTGGCTAAGATATCATAAAATGTCTTTTAATAACAATCTCATGTTGACATGACCATCTATTCAGTACCAGTAGTGATAACAAGATTTTCAATCTAGCTGCCATTGCAGCCATATGGGATATCAGATCAGCATCATTCTTATTTTAATAGGACCAACTAGACACCATAATAAGTCTTTTAGTGAAAACTCCATGCTGATATGACCATCAAAACAGGAGAAGTAGTGATAACACGATTTTCAAGATGGCCCTGAAAGATGGCCAGAAATAAAAGTTTGGTCAGAGTAGGATGGCAGGGAGGCCACAACTTCTCTAAATGATGACAATGAATGCTAAAATTTAATATTTCAAGGTCTTATCAATATATGGCTTCACACCAAATGTGTTTAAATTCCAAATACTTCACAATAAAGTTATCTTGTAGAAACCAAATTGTTGATGGATGAATGGACAGGACAAAACAGGATGGTCAGACATGGGTACCACTATCTGCCCCATCCAGAGATATGGCTGGGGGATTGGGGGGGGGCAATAAAAATATTAAAGATAAATATACTATTGAGAAAACTGACAAAAGATGACTGCACAAATCTGAAAGACAAATGAACAAGTAAACAATCCCATATACATAAAAATACTTACTAACCTTAAAAGACAAGTTACGAATGATAAGCCTTGACCTTTTCAGCACCTTCTGTGGGATGACTCTATCTTTTGTCTGCTTTAGAGGAATGGCAGTGAGCTCATGACCTACAATTTGAATTTAAAAATAAAAAATCTCATGTACTCATTTGTTTCACTCTTCAGTGAAGAAGAGTCTTGTTTGACATTTTAAATACAATACATGATCACAAAGATGCTTATTTATGCATAGGGAAGTATAGTACCAAGTGAATCTGACAGCTTGTAAGCTAGTCAACATAGTAAAGAAAGTAAGTAAATGTAACATATTCTTAAAATCTTGTGCAAAATAGAATCTTGACCAGTGCTTCATAATCTGTAACAATGTCAATGAAACTGACGAGAAATGAGAAAACTTCTGACTGAGAAAGAACAGCTAAAAAACCCAGAATTGCTTCCTGGGACTTGAAGTCACTTTCTGGATGCATATGAGCCATTCCCATTTTGCTGATTTAAAGATGACACCCAGTTCAAAATATTTTTATAATTTTGCATCAGACTCTCTACCACTTTTTTCGTTAATCTAAGGTCATTCAAGCCCATTCTTCAAATTTGATTAGCTTTACTAATGATAGTAGACTCAATTTGAATTGTAACCATTAGAAACTGGTTTTTGAAAGCACATTTGAAATTAATTCAGGAAATCAAGTTTTCATGTGATTGGTATTTAGATCAACAATAGCACCAATTTAAGTTGCATGGACTGGCAATATACATAATATAATGGTTGCAATAAAGCTTTGTGATTGCTCAAGAAAAATGTCAAAAATGTGCAGCAGAAGAAAATTAGAGACCAATTAGTTTTACATAAATGTTTAATAAAAAAATTATTGACATGTCTAGAAGTTAGAATATGTCCAGAAATTAGAGACCAATTATTTTTACATAAATGTTTAATTAAAAAATTATTGATATGTCTAGAAGTTAGAATATGTCCATAAAAATATTGATTCCCTTGCTCCACACATCCATACTATGATGATTGATGAAGTCTAAAAGTTGTAATTGTTTTGGAGTTTAACACCATTTTTCAGTGCAGGATATGGTGGCCAATATAACTGGTTGAGAACCCAGGGAAAAACCTGGTAAGAACCAATGACCCATGGGAAGCTATTGGCAAGCTTTTTCACACACCCAAATTGTCCCGAGTCCAAGACCTGAGCCCAAGTGGACTGAGGTGAGATGACAGTGATCAGTAAATGTGAATGATTTAGACCACTTGGCCATCCATTGCCAAGTCCAAAAAGTAACACACTAAACACCAATATTATTGTCAGAATGGATGCATGTATATATGGAGAAGCAAGAAAACACTTATAATTAATTTTAAAAAAGCAACTGGCAAAATAAAAATCAACAAATCATGACAACAGTATATGTCTGCCTCATGCGAATAATGTCAACCAGTTTCAGGAATTGTTGCATAAAAGAAATGATTAGATATGCTATAAGCATTTAGCACAAAAAAGGGGAATTAACAATGGAAAAATACATTTGAACATGATGACAGAATGATAAGTAAACATAATAATTATCATGTAAAGTGTGACGCTGCTATAACACAGTGGTTGGGGTCGATAGAACCCAACCATGTTATAGACCAAACTGTGTTATAACCAACCAAGTCAGTTAGCTGAAGAAAATGATGCATGCCCCAAACAAATGGCTGGGGTGGGGTGTGTGCTACAAGGAGGCATGAAAATACATGTTTTTGATTAAATGAAAACAAACTGTCTGAAACTCACTTGTATACTGACAACATACATTTGTGAAATGCAATCCATAATGCGTTAAGTACAGTGCATGTATATGACAAATTCATGAATTTGAGTGTGTATCACATGTTATAAAATTCATGTATTAGTCACATTCCATTAGAAAACAAATAACTCATCTATAAAAAAAATGACAATCCTCGTTTGATCTATGTCTGATAGTCACTAAACAATTCACTATGATACTGTTGCCAGTAGCATGTGACTATAGTTGTTTACATGATACATGTACATGTACTTAAATTGGCCTCGATTTTGGTCAGCCAGAGATGGCTATCATCTTGCCAGGGCTGCCCAGGGGATGAGGCTATTCATAGGGAAATGCAAACATGTGAACAAATTAAAAATGTAACAAACCTCTTTGTGAGATACCTCATCTTCAGTTAACTTGATGGCCAGATATCTATGGTTTCAAAAGATTGGAAATTTAATTTGCGTTTTTAGCCATCATTGGTAGTGATTAAAAGCAAAACCTTTTTTCCTGCAAAATGAAAACTTTCACAGCACCATAAACATATTCCAGTCACTTTGGAAATTGCAACAATTCATCAGATTCATTGCTTTTATTTAAACTTGGCGCTGATTTCCTCTAATGAAGGGTTCTTTGTTTTAATTGATAACTGTAGTCGGCTTCTTTGATTATTAGTGCATGTGTTGTTGAAGTCACTGCTCAGAACAGCTTTGCAGGGGCAAACAAATACCCATTTCTTATTAAAGTAACATCAAAAAATTGCTGAACATGAATTTTTTTTATTTGCTTAGTATTTATACATAACAATTCATGTTTCAAAGGTAATCAGTTTTCTTTGAAGTTTAAGCAATACTAATTTTTCAGGTACATTTTAATAATAAAAAAAGGAAATAGCCACTGTTTGGTTGATTGCAGCAGTTACTGTTCCTGCCTTCAAAGGCTGGTCGATTGTAGCTAGTCCTGGTAGCATTACTATTTGAGTGTATCATGGCATACAGTAGTCAGGCCTGATGGATATAACAATGCACTGTTGAGATGGTTTGCCAATATTAACAAAGAATTTGTTTATGTAAAAATTGATAGATTCAAGTTTGCAGTTTCCTTTCAAGAAGCCTCCGAATTTCTCCACTCCAAACCGAAGAATGTATATATAAATTTCAACAGTCAAATATAAATAATTATTAAATGGACATAAAAGCTGCACAAAAAAAAAGTCATTTAGAAATGCTAGTTTTCAATACTCTTGGAACAGAAATAAAAACACAAAAAAGAACTGATATTATTACAAGGAAAAGTTATGTTGTATTTTTATTGAACTTGCTTAAGAAGAATAGCTGAAAATTTGAGCAGAATTCCTGCCACAAATTTAGAAAAAGATTTAAGATTTTTTCCAGACCTTTTCCAGACCTAAATATAAAAATTTCCAGACCTAATAATGTGACATGTTTATTGACCTGCATAAGCGACATGATGCTTTAGTCTTAAGTTTGGAAGGCCCTATCCAGGCTTTGAAGTTATCAGCTTCTTCCCACAAGGGTTATAAACACAATGTCCAGGCATTCTTTAAATATCAGGTCCACAAAGATACACAAAAAGATCAGTCCTAGAATGTCAAATCAAATAAAATCCAATAAAATTAAAATGAATACAGTAGTCCCCCTCTTGAATGCCCCCCACCCCGACCAGTGGCCACCCACTTCTTATGGCCAGAATCCCTTTTACTGATGAGTTTGTGTTCAAAAGTTCCCCTCAAGAATGTCCACCTTTCTAACGTGACCAGCGGCCAGCATATTAGTAAAAAAAAATGTAAAATGTTCCCCTCACAAGTGGCCACTTTTTATTTCAAATTTGTCCAGAACCAATAATTAATTCATATCGTGACGTAAGGTTAGTAATTAAATTATCTCTACCATCGATACATATCTACCAATGTCAGGTAAGAAGTGTTGACTAAAGTACATGTAACACTAAGATTAATATTATATCATTATCTATAAAAGTCGACATTTACAGGAAATGTTCTCAACAATGTTATGATAGAGTTTTGGGCTTCACACATCTGTCAAGTTCTTCTCTTTGATGATTACAACCGGACGTAACTGTAAACATCATAACATGGTCAGCAGAGGCTAAAAATAGATTTTGCACATTAACACACAGAGAGAAATTAACCTTGAACAAAACATGGTACCAGACAGAGACCGAAAAATCATGTGACAACACATTTATTGCTTTCACTTCAGAGATGCTGCCAGGATTTTATCTTATGGGGGGGGTGCCCACTTCTTACGAAAATAAGGGGGGGGGGGTAGAACAAAAAGGAGGGAGAGGAGGAAATGGCCGTAGTTCACTATATACCTAACGCTACAGTATGCATCTATCTTTCTTCCAGCTACACTCTGTTAGAGTCCTAATGAATAAAAATCTTTAAAAGATGTCACCTCTAGTTGTATACACATTAATCTGTTGATTTTTCTTAGCTTAATATGTTCCTGACCAGCATATGAATATTGTTCTATGCTGAGATGCCCCTGCTAATGGGGCATATACATAGTAGCTAGTTTAACCAGCTGGAACAAGTTTGAAAACTGTTCCTTATGTTTATTATGTACATTTTTTCACTGCTTATGAGTAATGTCTTTTGGATACTTTAGCTCCAAAAAAAGAATTTTCACTAACACAAGCTCTGCTTACGTTTCACTTTCTTAAATCACTTGTTCTCATAATGGTATTTTGATCAAATAAATGTATTTACTTCATAATTGTATGTTTAGATTATTTATTATTGATCTGAACCCTTATAAGGTAATATATAGCTAAGTTCAAGGTATTTTGAATGATGTATTTTTAAGGAGAACTGCATGTTAACTTTTTTTGGATTTACCCTCATTATTACATATTTATGTTTTTGTTTTCTTTTTCCACTCATAAACCTTAAGATACTATGCCAAAAACTGATTAAAAATTGAAATCACAATTTTCTGGACTTTAGGAATTTGCAAACATGTTAAAAATATAAACACTTTTTAAAGTACACTAAATTAAATAAATTTGTGATATTGCTGCATTTCTTCAAGTGAATTCAGAAGACAGTGAAAACTTATATCCCCATGTTATTCCTATCAAGGATAATTTGGCGGTAAATCATCCCCGATCATACATCAGAATTCACCTTGCATTGATTTACTCTGAAAACAATTTATAACCCATGTGAATCAAAGAATATAAATCAGTGTTACTATTCATTGTTTAAATTGAACTCATTCTTCTACCTGTAAATTAAGTAGTAAATAAAATATCCAGGCAATATGTTAAAACACTCCTCAAGAATAAGACAGAGTTAATCTGTGTTTATAAGTCCAGAGATTCCTGCTAACAATTGCCTAATGAAATGTCCAGAAATTTACACTTCTTATGCTGGTGATCAGGCCTATTAAAATTACATATCTAGTTTTTGAAAGTTATAAATTTGTTATATGGGGTGCTGATTTTGGTCAAAAAGTTGACATACATTTGCAGTGTAATATATATTTGAGCTTTCAAAATGATGTCAGTTCCGGTTCTGATTACATGCATGACCCACTCAGTTCAAAGCTCAATTTCAGCAAATCTGTTTCTGCTAAAATTCTCATTTTTAACACTTTTCTAGCTCCAAAAATTTGATGCAATTCATAGCTTTAAAATTAACTGCCACCCCTATCATCAGCCAGTAGCCCTATTTGCCGAACTGAATCATCTATATGAACCGCGTTAGGATTGTCTAGGTAGCCCATATTTTAAACGTGCATTTGTAAAATTTTTGCATGGTTCAAACTATGACAGAATGTCTTGTCCAGGACCCAATGTGACAATTAAACTTAGTGAAGGGAAAGAGTGTTAATGATATTATGTGAAAGGGAACAATGAAAATTTAAGACTTTTTCCAGACTTTTTAGTCATTTTTTAAGTTTTCCAGACCTTTTCAAGGCCTGGAAAAGCAATTTTCAAATTTAAGACTTTTTCCAGAATTCCAGACCCATGCAGGAACCCTGTTTGATTGACAAATCTGAACTTCCCATGTCCCATGGCACATAAAATTTCAAAAGAATTCAGAAGACCTGATAAGTGAACATTTTTACCACTTGTCAAACAAGGTGAGTGCAGTTTTTCTTCAGACTTTTCAACCCTGTTGTGCGGAGTTTTATATACCCAGCATGTGCTCATATCTGTTGTTTACTTTAAAGAGGATGTAAAGTTTGAAGTACCTTTGTGCTGCTTTCCATTGATTTTGGTTATTCCTCTCTTAGCATCTCGAACTGACTTGAACAGGATTCGAGCCTCCTGTTTGTCCTTGTTAGATGTTATAGAGAATTTGGCCACATTTTTTACATTCCTGGAAAAGCAAAATATTGTCCCTTTGAAAATTGTTTTTTTCTATCATATCACAACTTAGATAATAATTTGACAAGAAACAGAAAAGTATTGTTTTTGTATTAATTTTTTATAATCTCTGTTCTTAAAATCTGCTTAAAAAGGCTATTACAATTGTTCACTATTATAAACCGGATTTTACTGGGTGAAAATCATGAGATCTGAATAATCATGGAGCAATAACCTTAAGTACATAGTTCATGCATCAACAATTACCCTGATTAACCACTACAGATGGGGCCTCATACAGCCCCCTCATTTCCAAATTCTTGATGCAGAGTGTAGATTCTTCTCAGGACCATGAACCTTGAAGAATCTGTCCTTCCATCTTGCAATGAGTGCCCCACCCTGAATCTGATGTGTCAGTTAAAACACTGGAACAAGGGACTCCTGCCAAAAACCAGTCCCAATTTGTCCACTAAGTCAGATGATCCTGAACTATAAAAATAGGAACATTCAGAGGGTCCCTGTGTGGTTTCAAGACTGCCAAAGCTAGAAACTGGAGAGAGCACAAAAGCTGTCTGCCTAAGGAACCAGGTTCACTTTGGAGTTCAAGGTCCCCAGCAGAGAATGAGAAAGATGAGCCAACAATGTGGTCCATCCTCTCAGCTCCTCCAAAATGGAAAGGATCTAGTGTACTGTCCTATGGGGCATGGACTAATCTTCTGTTTGCAAGGAAATTCATTCCCACATAGACAAATCTTGCGATGAAGTGAGCTCTGATTTTTCTGACTTTGGCAAGAAGGCCCAGCCTAGTCAATATGGACAAATATCAAAACAGATCTAAAGAACTCTCACCAGCCATTGTGGATCTAAACTATCTGAGGACTGGGATTCCTAATGACATTAAATAGGCTGCAACTACTCACATGACCCTGATAAAAGCTCAGGGTGCAAAGGCCAGACCTAATGGCAGAGCTTGAAACTGGAAGACCTCCCCATCCAAGCAAAATCACAGGTACATCCTACGTGGAGGAAAGATATGGATGTGAAGGTACACATCTTGAAGAATGATGGAGATCACTCAATTCTTGTAGCATTACTGACTGAGGCTGTGGTCTCCATACTGAATGCTTATCACAGCAGAAAATCTGTTTAGGAAGAAAAGGTTGATAACAAGACGGGACTTTCTTCTTATCTTAGGAACCTGGAAAAACCAGGAGCAACAGGCTGGATACTGGTCATTTAACACCCTCTCTACTACAGGCTGGAGACTGGTCATTTAACACCCTCTCTACTACACCCTCCTGAAGAAGGGAGTGAATCTCTTCCGTTAAATCTACTAGATTCAACTGGTGGTGGAATATGGGAAACCAGAGAAGAGAGAGATCCCAAAACTGAAGCTTGTAGCCATCTTTTATAATAAAAAGGACCTAGCCATAGACTATTATGCCAGATGAAGCCTCTGAAAAGTGGCTTAGTCACATGCTTACAGGAACCAATGAAAGAATAACACTTCAGGAGAGGGAGCCCTTTTAGGGCCAAATTGCTAAGAGGGAGCTCTGAAAACGGGTTGTTCTTTTGATTGGGCTGCAGGGCTTTAAAGAATTTTGGAGACTGACCCTGCGGGCAATCAGGATGATTTTGCTCTCGGCCAGTTTAAAAAAAGGTCAGGAGTGGATACAAGGGACCGGTATTGTTATCTCAGAAAAGCAATCAAGGGGATAAGCACTCAGAAAAGAACCCCGACTACAGGTAAGCATCCCTTAGTAGTTTCTTACTGTGCTGCAAAGCAACATCCCTGTGGAGGTGGAGAAGCTCTTCTGACAAGGTCATGGATATGGATAACACATGCCTTAAAGTTTTTGACACTGCTTCTAAACAAATGAAGAAGGACAAATGACAACAAAGATTCCTCTTTTAGCAGGCTGAATCAGGCAGCTGAAAAGAAGCCAGCATGCAAGACTATGGTTACTAGAGAATTAGCCTTTTGTTCCAAGGATGCCAATATCTGCACTGCAAGCTCAGCCCAGATCCCCACAGAAGTGCCTACTTGAGCTGCTTCAACATCTGAAGCAGGCAGTTTAGCAGGCCAGGAAGGGGAATTAACCTTGTGGCTAGATGCAGTGAAGGAGTTGGGGGGCCTTGCTAAGCCTTTGGGGAAGCTCCTTCACCATAACCAAGTGAGGAAGTGACAAGAAACAGGAAACAGGAAAGAATATAAGAGTCACCTGAATCTGGAGGTTTACGAGACAGGTCACTTGTCAACAGGCAGTAATACTTTCTGCTTTTTCGAAAGAGCTGTTCTCCTCCTCCTCTCAGTTGTAGGTGAGACTTGATGCTGTAATGAATTCTGTGGAGCTAATGCACTGTCCTTAGCAACAGAATCAGCAGGTGGGTTTAAGCAATTCTCTTCCCTCCTGAAGCAATTGCGGGAAGAAGGTCCATCCCTTTCTCTCATTTTTAAACCAATATCGTAGATGCAGGTCCACAAATCACAGCATCAACCTTCTGCCATGTGGTCAAGGTCCAGAAGTCCATGACTACATGCAGGGAATGGACCAATCAATTCCTGCAGTGGAAGACCATACATCTTGTTATTTAGATTGATTATAGGGAAGGGGCGATGCCAATACCTTACACAAAGACACCAGTGTTGCCAAAATAAAGACACACAGAGTGCTGCCAAAATAGAGGCACATCAGAATGTTGCCAAAATAATGACACACCAGAATGTTGCCAAAAGAGACATACAAGAATTTCGACAAATAAAATTGCTCAGTATGTTGTTATTTCCAGGATATTACTCACATTTAAATCAGATCAAAAAACTCCATGGACCCAGACCTGCCATCATATACCACACCAGCAAATCAGGTTTGTTTGCAGCTGGACTAAACTTATACATGATTACAGATGATAGCAAAAATATATTACATTTTCTTCAGGAGATGCTGAAAATCTTCCTCTGTAACATCGGGAGGAAATCCACCAGCAATGACAGTTTTGGCTATCTGGTAGCTGATCCGGTCACTCTCTGCTTTTTCTTTCTTTGCTGTCTTGATCCCCTTACTGCTGTCATCTTCCTTAGTGTTTTCTTCTATAGTCAGAAAAGGCAAACATGATAAATTTTGCTTCTTATGAATCTGTCTACAACATTACTAAGTACCGTATTTACCATACATATTGGGATATAATAAGATAAAAAAGTTTTCCTGTCCCAGAACTTGTCCCAAGACTTAAGAAATGAAATTTATTTGTATTGAATTTGTGCCCCCCCCCCCCATGCAAGTTGCAATAAAATAGATAAAGAAAGCACTTATTTGATAAAAAAAGAAAGAAACTAACATTGTATTGTTATCATTTATTCCTTTCTTCTCATCATGAGCATTAAAGAATAAAATACATTCACAAAATCCATATATGCAGTGTAGGCTTCCATACCGTAGCATGCATCGCTTATGTCCGATAACACAGAATACATTGTTCACTGATATGAAAACATTCAGAAACAAATCGTTTCTGGTTGTGTTCAAAGGTTTGAATATGTTATCCAACTGAAATCAACTTGTCTTGAAGACAACTGCCATTCACGCATGACATGGTGTTAGTTGCAAAATAACCAAGATTGAATTATATCCAAAACAACTATATGACAGTATCTCTCAAATAAAATTCATTATTTGAAAATACATTCACCTGAGTGCAAGTGACAATCTTTTTGCTAGCAAGGGTTACAAAAAGTTATCATGACAGCAAGTTATTGCTGTGTATACAATTTACCCACAAACATCAATGCTCATTTGTATTAATTATAACAACAGATGCCAAACACATAGAAGCCCGGGTGGTGAATAAAACACAACTGGCAGCGAGCAGTAAACTCATTGTTTGAATTTACTGACAGGACATCAAAGACAAAAGTTATTTTTATTACAAAGCAAGCTGACCTCAGAAGCCGACTTTGGATTCTTTTAAGTGTGCAGATTTTATTGGAGTGGGGTGGGGAATATACAAAGACAACTGAGATACGGAAGCTAACCTTGGTTCCTTTTCATGGTATTCACAGGAATTTTGAAAATAAACTGAAACAATGGAACAGTTTTTAAAGTGACACAAAATAGTCCTTCACACATGAACATTGACGACCCAGCATCACCCATAAGATTTGGAGAAAATAAAATCATTTGATGAATTCATGAAGGCCAGAAGAGAAGCAGATGATTTCGCAGACAATATGATCATTAACATGGATGAAATTCTAGTGTACTTTGATCTCATTCCTTGATGGACTGATGATAAGTTGGTGGGTCAAAAGTGTGAGAATTAGCTAAAACAATATTAATGCACTGAAATAATGGATTGTATGTGTGCAGGAGAAGGGTTGTGTTGATGAGATGATGATGAAGTGGATTAAAGTCTTATCTCAGGTACAGTTTTATATTTTTTTACGATAAAATTTCAGCTGGAGTGCATTTTCCGACAAGTAATTTTCGAATGATTTAAAAGGTGTCCCACAGCTTACAACTAAAAAAAAGCAATGTGTTCCAGAACATACAGTCCACAAAAATATTGCTTTCAAAATTAATTTATGGCATCCCAACATATACGGTAATTTCTACCATTCTCATATATATATATAGTTACTTTATATGCAACAATAGTTTGGTCTGATTGAAAGTCAACAAGTGTTTTAATTACTGCTAAACATGATGTCTTACAGGATATACTTACAATTCATTTCTTTTCAACGGTACAAAATTTGGGAAAATTTAAAAACCTAATTACAAAAACTTCACTGCCCTGATTTTTAACAAATCCAAGCAGATGAAGCTATGATAAATCAGTTTGACAAGCATTGGACTGGTAATCCAAAGACTGCAGTTGCACAGCCTCCCAGACCAACCTGTATTAGCTGCCTGTGTGTCCTTGTGAAAGCAGTCATTGTTTTTGGATGTGCCATTTACGATTAATACAATAAAAAATAGATATCAGAAAATGAAGATAAAAAGTCTCCAGTAGGCCAGTTTGGGGTGTGCTCAATTCATTTAGTCTGAATTCAACTGCAAATTGATTTTAGACCAACAATATCATGTGCACCCAAAGCTGACTTCTTGAATCGAGTGCTCATTGGCCAAGAAGCATAAGCTGATCAATTTCAATGGCTGAGAAGAATGACTTACTGATTAGCTTGGCACCATTTGAGACCATGTGGTTGAAGACAATGGACAGAAAATGTAAAGCTGCAATGATGAATTCTTCAGTGATAACACAGTTATTATTTCAAACTTACCAAAAAAGGAGTAAATAACTAAAATGTACAAATAAATTACATTCAAGGTAAAAAAAACTGATTACACATATAATCCATACCTTTAGTCTTAACTCCTGTACTATTTTCCTCAGACTCAGTTGTCTCTTTTCCATCCTTTTCTTTTCTTTTCTTCTGATGTTTCTTCTTAGCAGCATAGGTGATGAACAACTTCCTGCCATCTAATGACTTGATCTCATCTTTGGCCTTGACTGCATCTTCTCTGTCAAAAACAAGAGATTTCTTACTTTAACCCTTTCATCACTAAGTAACTTTGCAGGCATAGAGTCCTCAACACTAAGTAACTTCGGAGTTGTAAAGCAAAATGACTTGTCAACTTTGAAGTAACATAACTTTGCCAATTTTAAAGATATCTGGCTGGATTAGGTGTCAAAATCAAGGATAAAAATCAAATTTTATGAATAGTTTACTAAATTGTGCATATCTATTACAAAGTGTTAAAATACAGGTGCAAACAGGTAACACAACAGGTAAAATACAAGTAATAATCTATTTGCCTCATAGAAAGCTTAGAAAGTTCCCAAAACTTATTCAGTTGTCCCTAGATGTACTCATGACTAATTCCACTAGCAACACAAGTCTTTTGTTCATTCATTTGACAGGTAGAAGCTTTCATCCAAGGTGAGATCTGTCCACACACCTGTATCACGTCTGGCACGTTTGATCGTCGTATTTAAATTAATTAGACGACAATGTTTCCAAAAACTTCATCTGAATAGAATATTTGAAAATATTCCAAAGCTTTCCTGGAGCCATCTAACACTCGGGTGGGTCCAACTCTCTCAGAAAACTGTAACAGATCTCTTTGGTTTTCCAACTTCGTCCAAACAAAATCACATGGAGCGTACAATTCCTCCGGTTCAAACTTCGCCATTTTGGATACAAATTTCACCATTTGGAAAACACGTTAAAAGTGCCTACTTTGTTCCATATTTCTAGTTGTATACAAGCTAAACTCACAAGACAATCCAAATATAATATCTACATTACAAGAAGGAAGTTATTAGAGGTACCCTGAAATTTATCTAGTTGGGTTCTATAACGTTACAGAAGAACACTACTCCAGACCGGTTGAGCGGTCTACAGTGTTTGTGGACTTACTTCCCCTGGACCGGTACACCAATCCATAGTGATGAAAGGGTTAAATCTCAAGCCTTCCAATTTTGAAGAAAGTTTATTTAGTAAATTTCATAATTTTACCCAGCAATGCCCACTGAAATTTTACTTCACCTGCTAAGCTTGTCACAAACAGTATTAGACTTCTTCTTTGTCAATGTTATCTGTATCTATGTATGTTTTTGCATGACAAAATTAATTAAATCCTGTGCAAAGGACAATGGAAATTTGAAACTTGTGTGTGTGTGTGATTTGGATTTTTAATGTAGCTTGAACAATTTTTCAGTCATATCACTACGATGTCTGCAGTGTGTCAGTTTATAATGATGTCTAGGATTGGGGCATCATGTCGCATACATGTAGCATGATGTTCCACCCAGTCACATTATTCTGACACCAGGCTGACCAGTCCTAGCACTAACCTCTTAATGCTGAGCGCTGAGCGAGGAAGCTGCTAGTACCATTTTTATGTCTTTGGTATGACTTAGCCAGAGTTCGACCTCCCGCATCCAAGGCTGACGCTCTAACAACTTAGGTGACCAGAGCAGTCATTTTGAAGACTGGGGTTTCATAATTGTTTTTCTAGCACAAATACAAAAATACCTGAGATTCAATTGTTAATTAAAATTTGTATTATCTACTCCCTTATGAAGTGACTTCTTAAAACCATAAACCAGCATCCCCTCTATTCCCTTTAAGCAAATAAGCATACATTAATCATGAGCAAAAGGAAATTGTACAGTAAATTATGCTTCTTCAAAAATACTTACCCAATCATAATGATATTATGAATTAATTCTGCTACCTCCAGAATCCAGACCTCTGACAGACCTGAAAAGTTTCTCTGTCTATACCTTGTATGCACAAGGGGAAATAACTCTTACAGATTACCTCCCCTTACCATGCTATGTGACACTACATTTACTGCATATTGTCAGCTTTAATTTCAGCACTGTCTGAGACAGGATGCTCACATTGCAGGGAGGATTGTGAGGGATTAATAGTAATGTGATTTGGTAAGTATTTTCAGAGAAAACATAATTCACTATAAAATTTCTCAATCAAATACATTACCCAATCATATTAACACTAGCTTCCAACCTCTACCTAAAAATACCCTGTAGCGTTAAAAGAACTCCTACTTTTTAATGGTGAGAATCTAGTAATAATAGCTGACACAACTGAATAAGTGGATATACATGTGCAAAGAACTAATGTTACATATATTTAATTTCTGTTGTGTGCTCGACCTTTGTCCATGATTGAGGATAGAGTTTTTATGTGTACCTGACTTTTGACATGTTTATAAGTTATAAATAAGTTGTTTACTGATATACGAGCTCAAAGAATAGCCTTTTACAAACTTAAAATGTTCTAGAAGTGAACTGGTTACTCACATCCTGGTCATTTTATTGCATGCTTTATTTTATATAAGGCTGAGGTAAACAAAATTATTCATTCTTACTTAACCCTTTAGCTACTACAGCTGTTGTGCAGTTTCACTACTGCTGAGTGCTATCATATCAGTTACTGAGACTACTGAGGCTGGTTGCTGGGCTGAATACTAGAGCATCATCATGGCTGACTACAGAAACTGACAATAAAAACATGGTTACATTTATATTCATTATTTCATTAGTTTTTGATGGATTTCAGTGAAATAAAAAACAGCTTACCTTGTATAGTGTCTGTTATTCATATATTTCCACTTTATAGACTCCTACATCCCATCATACAAGAAATCCCAGTCATGTAAACTGTTTTGAATCCCACAAAATAAATCCAACATTTACATTTCAGGTCTTGCTTTTGGTCCCCCATTTTCTTGGCATAATCGTTTGTTTCTTTCACAAGCTTTTTCCACCAGACATTCAGGAAAAAACTTGAGAAAAAAATCTTTCTCATTGCTTAGTGGTCCAAGCTCGATTGTTGAACCAACATGAGAATCAAAATCATTGATCTCAACACAGGAGTCGAACGTTTTATCAATTATAATAAATTGATAATACCGATAAGGTGATTTCATGTTGTCAGACATTTCATCGTGCTTTACTGATAAAACGTCAGACTCCTGTGATCTCAAACATGGCAAGGTCATCACTCCATTGTGCAAGTGGGGCTATGTCCTCCTCGTCATCTGATTCAAGATCACTTACATCTGGTGTTGAAACGGGACTAACATCAATATCTGATCCATTTTCTAAGAATGACCCATTAAACTCTTCGATATCGCTTGCACTGAACCCTCAAAGTCGCTCATATCTGAATCGGAATGCATCTTTGTTCATCTCAACTACACGTGTTTCGTAAATTGCGGGAAAGCCCTTCCAGTGTGTCTAAATTTAACCTCTCAGCTTTCAAACTTGTATCAAAATGTTGAGTAAACAGTCTTCTCAATGGTTATGATAATCAAAAATAAGTAATTTTCTGTACTTTCAATCAATCAACGTTTAGATAACACAGTGGTCACGTCCGCATAGATGCGACACTGGGGTTTCAAGTACTGCTGAACTATACGCACATTAGCGACACTGGGGTAGTAAACAAGGCATTTCGACACTGCATATATGCGTCAGTGGGGTTCATGAGCTATTTACAGGTGACGCTTAGATGCGGTAGTTGTAGCTAAAGGGTTAAGTTCAGTCGATGGAATTATGTTTAGTTGTCTTCAGATATAATTTGAGAGGAATCATTTAATTATTCATTGAAATTACAAAGTGCTCATTGACTTTTGGACTAAAACACTACTTTGGAATTATTCTGAATTATATCATTGGGATATATCAAGACTGTTGGTACATCAGCTTATTCAATACTATTGGTACCGGTATATCAGCAATGCATCACGACATAGAATTCATTCGGAACACTCTATACTTTTGGACTTGTGATAGAAGTTTTAGGATTATCTGGTATTCAAATCACAATACAGTAAGTTCCTCTTAAGTTTTCACTTTATAACTTAGAGAAATAAATTATTTGCTGATTCTACTAAACTAGTTGGTTCTGCTTCTTTCTGTTAATTAGTTTCAGACTACAGACTCATTACACTATCCTGCAGGCTCCCATACTTGACAAACAGTTACAGAAAAGGTTTTCTTGGGCAAATCCAGTGAAAGTTGACAGATCCTACCTGAGAATGCGGTTGTGTCAGGGATGGCACGGTCTGGTGACTAGGCAGCATCCAAGGGACTAACGAGATTCAACTCTTTGTTTTGTGAGGCAATGTCATGCAAATAAAAGGTGGAAATAATGGACTGGAATGCCAACCAGCCAATCCCATTTTCTCTTTAACTGGGTCAATGCACTGAAAGGCAAGGCTCATAGAAATAGTTCATGTTCTGTGAGCCAAAATTATTAAACAGCATGTTCCTGTGAGAGATCAGATTATTCTGACAGTGGCGTGACATCGTTTACATGACAATCACAAAAAATGCACAATTTCCCCTTGTATACTTTTAAAGTGTCAGGTGCTGACGAGATGCTCTCCACAACTAAAGTTTTTCCTGTGCAAGGCATGCTAGAGATGAGCCACGTGTGAAGTAGACATTTCTCTGGACATGGTTGAAAGATTAGTGACTGTGACTATGACTGTTTTAAACGCTTTGGGGTTACTAGGACTTTTCTGTCAAGTCGAGCAAATCAGAGACCCATGACTTCTCTGAGCAGAGAGGGGCAATCAGAATAATATTGCAATCTGTGCCCCTCATTTTCTGAATTAGCTTCGGAATTGGGACTACTGGAGGAAAGCATAGGTCCAGATTACGTCCCAGTTGATTTGAAAGAGTGTCAAGAGACTATGCATTTAGATCTGTGAATGGGAGACAAAGGTGGGCAGCTTGTTTTTCCACTTTGACACAAAAAGGTATACAGGTACCATCACTTGCAAATTCAATGGAAGATGGATGGAGGTAGCAATCTGTGAGCATTGGTTGTTTCCTCCTTGATAGCGAATCAAGCAGAACAATAAGCCTGTCTGGAATGTGTCATACCTGAATGTTTATTTGATACCTGGAACACTAATGAAGGTAGTCCCCTATTAACATGCATAGTTGTGGTGAGTTCATTTGACCTTGCTTCCAAAGGTAACTGACCACTACTGAATTGTTTGACATTATTATAACTGTTTTTGAATGAAGATGGCCCTGGCAAGAAAAGGGTCTTGAGGATTGCCTTCATTTCCAAGGTGTTGATATTAAAGGTTCTCTCTTATGTCTCCTCGCCACTAACCATCTTAAAGTCCAAGAGTAAGCAGTCCCTACAACTTGACAAGCTTGCATCTGAGCAGACTGTGAAGCTTCCAATGGAATTCCTGATGCTAGCCAATCTCTTTTCTGCCACTGAATCAAGTGTCTGATTCCCACTGAAATCCTTATCTGTTGAAGAAATTGGTCGAGGAGGGCCATCTGCAAAGGGTGCATGTAAAGGTTGCTGAGATTCATAAGATCTGCTGCCACAATGAAGATGAGGGAGGAACTGAAGAAACTCCGTTATAAATTTTTGGAAGAAGTTCTCTTCGATGTAAGAACAATACAGTCAATGCATTTGGGAGGAAGATACGGGTAAGCGACTCTATACCCAGACAAATGAAATGTTGGGAAGGGACAAACACCGACATATCCATATTTAATATCCACCCTAAACTTCAAATAAGGCAGAGAAGCTAATGCATGTCGTGAGGCAAAACTGAACTTATCAAGTGCTTCTGTATACATGCCAACCCCTTGAGAAGTATTAATGCAATTATTGCTATCATACATGGCAGAGAAGTGTAATTTGGGCTTCAAAGGTGGAAGCTATATAATGTATGCCAAAATTACAGCACATATGAAAATGATACATTTATTTTTGCTACCTACATGGTTCAGTTCTGCTGCTAGTCAAAATTATTGTCACAAAGGGCAAAATCTATAAGGATTAGAACCAGAATATCTACTGAAAAATTATTTATATTCAGCACTCACTGTAACTAGTCTACATGTGTAACTTTCACTGAATGATCATGAACTGAAATCCTGCAATAAATATGATTATCTGCTCAGAGTGCTGTATTATATTACTCTTATATTCTTCTTTTAAAGTTTGTAAAGTGATGTTGATTTGTCCTTTTTTCTGATTTGACACGTTTTGAAGATTGAAAAGATCCATCTGCTCTAACATTTTCCATCATATAATATTCACAAGTCACACCATAATGCATTTTGCTTAACATCTGGCATCATTTTCTTTAAAAGTATAGACTGGTCCACAAACTAACTAACTTATCAACAGTGAATCTGTGATGCAAAATTCATATTTGAAGAAACTCATCTGTTTTCTTAGAAAAGGTTCAAATACAGTTGCTATAAGTAGCAAACAAGGAAAGTACTCTTGTGTTATTCTTATGCAGCAGTCACTTTTGTAAGAATATTCTCAAATTTATATGAGTGGAATTAAGGAGAGGATAAAAAAAATGACAAAAACAACTTTTTACTGCTTTATTTTTATTTTATATTTTAATGTAAAAAATAGAGTGTAATCCTTATACAGGCAAGGGTAGAACATAATTGGTGAATAAACTGATATAATTATGCCAAAAGTTAAATGGTTGGCTTGTATGCATGCACTGGATGTCATCTAGGTACACTGACATCATGAATGAGGATGTCCATGTTTAAATAAAAGCTCAAAGGCTGAGGTTGAAGCTGAAAGGTAGAATACGAAACTGATATACTGCTCCCCTCTTGGTGAAATGCTGATATCTTCTTGATGTCACATGGATAGGAATGTGAAAGTATGTGTCAGACACACTGTGTATTCACTGGGTCGTATGGACAAATGGATGAAACCTTGTCTTTTCCATTCTGAACTTTGAGACTTTTAAGAATATGCTGAATTTGCTTAAATCTATAACTGGACACAAAATTTCCTGTTGTCTTTCTTGATCAATAACAGCCTTGAATAGAAGCCAGTGGATGTCAGTTTTCTAATGATCTCTACTACCCTTTTGTCTAGTAGTGCCTTTATCTCCTTCTGTAATATGCCAGCCAACATGGGGTCAGTTGGTCTGGCAAGAGGGGAGTGGGCTGGCTGAACAAGATGCAGAGCCCCTCCCAAACCTACTGTATTAAGCACCAGTGAGAGAATAAATTGATCGATGAGCTGGGGAATAGAAGGAGCCTGGCACCCACCAGAGGATTGCAAGGTGGCAGTAGAAGGGGTAACTCATTATTTGGTACTGAGAAGGCAGGAGGACAAGAAAGCCTGTTTTCTCTCTCCCATCTACACTTGTCTTTGAGAAGAAGGGTGAGACGATCTCCTATTGCTTGCTCTGCCTCTCTAACACTGATGCATCAGAGTAAAGCCTCTATCATATCTCTAATGCTTGTCACCACGTCTCTAAGGCTGCTTGTGACATTAATGAGTGGATAAAAGACTTTGTAATGACAACTTTAGAAGCAACTCCTGTGCTGCATGTTTTCCGATTCCTTCAATACATCCACCAAACATGAGTGGGGGAAGGGAGCACAAAGTTGTTATGTGGTTGAGCAATGCCGAGTGCAGTGGAAAATCCCTGTGTATAGTAATGGAGACCATTAGGGTGTTAGCCATAACATGTTGAACCACTGTGTTAATGAATTTAGAGATGCAACTGACTGCATCCCAAGCATGAACGTTGCCTTGTCTGCCAAATGGTCCACTTCCAGAGAGGCCAAATCCAAGAGTGTCGAAATAGAAACCATACTCCATACAAGTATTTAAGTGGTATTGAAAACTTGTCTGTCCACCCTGTAAGACAGAGGGGAAAACATTTATAGCAGTGAAATCTTTGTCATGGCTAGGAAAATCCACATCATAGGTATTACTGTGCAACTGGTACCAATACGGAAAAAGGAAGTCAGAAATTGACTTGTCACAAAAAAGGGGTACTTATTATTACCTGGATTGCAATTTCTTCTGAGAAGCAACCTTCTACTTCTGCAATCATCAAAGATTGGGGCAAAATCTTAAGAATTTGTGTAAGCAATTTTCATCCCTGTCAAAATGAAGCCTTTACTTTTCTGTATGCTGTACTAGTAACCAGCAGTATGGGGTATTCTAATGAGGGTAGGATTTTAAAAATTTCCTCTATGGCACCTTTAAAACTGAATTCAATTCCTTCCATGGTATGATCAGAATTATCAACAGGCTCTAAGATATCTGTCCATGGGTATGTCATACCATTAGGCAAGGACAACACCATATCATCAGCATGCATGGCTCAGAATCATCTGCATGGAAAGGTTATGAAAGGTGGTCTTGGGACATATCAGACTGCTTGAACACTAAGAAGCTGGTTTGGCATGGCAGCTGGGTCAGTACATCATGTTGGCTTGGCTGCTTAGACTGCTGCACTTGTGGGCATTGAACCAGCATTACAGCTGCATGGCTGGGTCCATTATATGACTGGAAAGTTTGCTGGATGGATGGAATGCTGCATGGCTGTTATGGCCAGCAAAGACAGCAGAAGACAGTGTTACTGATGAAAAATGTTTGAAAATTGATAATGTTCAGTGTCTAATTTGTCCAAATGGCTAGACTGGTCAGTCGACAGCAGGGACTGCAAATATATTACTGTGGTAAGCTTGTTGGCTGGATGATTGGTCAGGTTGGTTGGCAGACTGAGTGGCAAATAAATTGCCGTAAAGATCATCGTAATTGTAAATATATATAACTGTAACATGGTAGGACAGAGAGATCTATCATCAAGATCTCAGAAAAGGTAGAAAGATGAAGCCATATGTCTAGCTCCACTGGTTGGACTATCATGGACGGCTCCAGAGCAATAGGCCAATATAGGATCCACTGGATCCATTAAAAACCCCATGTACCTGGACTTACAGGTTTAAAGACCATGCCCAGATATGCAGAGGGGCTGCCCAAAAAAATGGGGGTACACTCCCCTATGGTATCATAATTACTTGCAGAGTGTAATGTGTTGAATTTTGAAGTATTGAAACTTAAAGTTGAATAAATTGTGCATTAATATTTTATCATAGTCAAGCCAGAAAAGTCTTTGAGAAAGATCACTTTGACATTTCCCTCTACTTCATCTTTTAAACTTGAAAAGCCCACATCTAAGGTTCAGTGAAAATTGACCTAGAAATTGTAATGGTATCCTGGAAGAGAACATTAGAGCTAACGACCATAACCGCTAGAAAGGAACCTCATGTCAAATAATTTATTATCAAAAGGAAGTTGATATGCATCGTATTTCTCAGATTCTAGGCTGTTAAAATCCGATGAAAGACATGATTATCACAGGGAAAATTTAGGAACAGTTGCTTATGATTGGTCAGTTAAATTAAGGTGTACACTTTAGAAGTAACGAGCATTTAAAAGGATGACTTTGGTCAAAATTCTTTAGTCAGAAATTTTCCTGAGAGGGTGAATTCAACTCCGGGGAAGACTAGAGAGTAGTGATTCCTTGTTAAAAGAAAGTAAAAGGGGACCAGATAGCTGTCTTGAAAGGAAAGACAGGCTGTAGTGCTAGGGTGCACGATCTGAGAGAAAAGAAAACAGCATTAAGGTATGCAATTTTAATTTCCATGTAATTTTCTATTTTGCTTGTTTTGTTTTATGCAAATGTGTTTGATATGACTATGATCCATACTATGTATCGTTTATTCAATTTCATTGAAATCTGTTGATATGCTAGAGTCGTTATGCAATTTATTTCTTTAATTTTGCAGTTACTAGTTCATTGATAGAACTGATGGATCGCATGTAATCCAAATTTTCAGATGTGTAATATTTCATAGGGTTATATGAATTAATTTCCTTTGTCTGGCAGGATGATACTGTTTATCATGAGTTAATGATAATTGCATATATATATATGATTTTGTTATGCTTACATGATCTTGTAAGTTAAGGATTACTTAAGCTAGAATTTTAGTGAATCTTATGCAATAGTAATTGAGCATATATCTTGTTGAGTGGAACTGACTAGTTAGATGTAGGAAGTTATATAGTAGTATATGCAGATATATATGGCAATATTGTTTGTATACACCGCACGCGTGTTAATTTATGGTTAACCGCTGCAGTGAAGTGAGAGCGAGGGTCTAATTAAGGTCAGACTTGGTATATTACAAAGGTCATTTGTAAGGACCGTTAATCGTAAGGTCACCTTATGTCAGAATGGATGCAATGTCTGAATAGCTAATTACGCTTCTGATTAACGAAAGTGAGAGAATTTTATACACGAATAGGTGGTGATACATACAGAGATTTAGTGGTAATCTTGTCTTTTAAGGAAACAGCTCTCTCTCTCCAAGAACTGATGAGGGCAGTCCAAAGAGGGAAGTCCGGAAAAGAAAGATCAGAGGAAGGATGAAGTATACACATGGAGGTGGAAGATGTGGGATACACAGCATCAAGAGAGGAAAAGGACGCTAGGTGATGCAAATCAGGCATGGTCATTGTACTCTTTTCACCACTCGTTACCATGATGAACGAATCTTATTTTGAACACTGCTATTAAATTCCATTAATGTAAATCCATTGAATCGAAGTTGCCAATTTTAGTTTATGTATTAAGTGATTAAATTTATTTTATTTTTCTTGTTTAAGGGGGCTCGTATTGTTTTATTTCTTCTCAATAGTCTTGCTCAGTTCTCTGTTGATGTTCTATCTATCTACTCACACCAGGCAATAAAATCGAGGGAGATCATCCTCTAGATAACGATCGCCAAATCTATTAACAACCCCTCTATACCAAGAGGGACTCCCTTTACAAAGATATTTAAAATTGTGTCATCGTCACCCTTTTTCTTTGCCTTGGTTGACATGCACAAGTAGTGCACTTGCACGCAGAGCCATTTTCAGAGGGGCACCACATTGGAGCAAAAAAAGGGGTGAAAGAATTGGACATGAGAGCCAAAATGAAAAAAAAAACAATTTCTAAGAAGCTTTATTATCAGTGAATATTTCCATGATTGTGGTCAGGGGTAGCAAACATAACTATGACTGTCACAGTAACAGTATTTTCGTTTTGGACCAACTAGACATCACAAGAAATCTTGTAGCGAAAACATAATGCCACCTAACCATGCAATCAGGAGGAGTAGTGATAAAAAGACCTTTAAAATGGCTAGTATTAGATGTCACATCAGAACCTTCTTCTCACTGGACCAAACAGTAATCATGGCAAATCTTATACAGATATGACCATCTGTTTCAGAAAAGTAGAAACAAGATTTTCAAGGTAGCACCAAGGCAGCCATATCAGACATCAGATCAGTGCCAGATTCATGATCATTTAGGAGTCGTGAGGCATCACAGTGGACCTATTGGTTAAAACCTCATCCTGATGGCTGTGTGGACAGTATACTATCAGATGGTGGTGTTTGTTGAAAAGATGATGTGAAAAGCATTTTAGAATTTAACTGCTCATAAATTTTACTTATTAGTTATATATGTTCATATGCTAATAAAGACAATTTTGACATAAAAATATATTTCTTAATTATTAATTTCCTGTCATTTCCAAAAACATTACTATCAAGACAGATGAAAATGGGACATTATTCGTCTACCCCAAAAAATTAAAATAGTGTTTTTTTTAATCATAAAACATAAAACTATGGATGTTGGTACAAACTTTTGTATTCTGATTTCTAACATGCGTCTGTCCAACCAGTTATCTTAAAAAACTTGCCCTGTCATAATGCTTTCAGTAACTTAAATAGTAAGATGTGCATGGTAGAGTTATTTTATGTTGTGTTTGAATAAAGAAAATATTAATACTTTTATACACTAAACATTTGACAAATTAAAAAATTTACAGACAAACCAACCATGCCAGTCAGCTTTCACCATTACGTGAGTAAAATTTTGCGTTCTATTTTTACCACCCCCCAAGTTGCACACAACATTCAGTTTGCACATGGCACAGTTGCTATCCTGTTGTCAAAAACCATCAAATAACCGATCAGAGGTTGTTTACAATTCATCAGAATGCTTGCTGAGGATGTCTGTAAGGATGTTACATGAACCAATAAGTTACAAGATATAAGATACAACAGGAATTCTTTAAACGGACAAAAACAGACATAACATAAATCATACATCTTTAATCATAAATACATGATGACCATTAAAATGAAGGAATTTAGCAAGAAAACACCAGTATTTTTCTGTCACTATCAAGATGGCCATTTATGACTAACAATGAAACCAGCCTCATGCAACATTTATGGACCTGAAGTGTTCATCCATGTTAAGTTGTTGTGCATAAATATCTGTAATGTTAATAAATCAATTTATCCTACTGACATGTCATTAAGTAGCCTTAATATTGACATTTGGTCTTTTTTGCAGTACAATCAAAATTTTCATTTCTGTCCAACCTGTGTGCAAATCATTAAACATGAACAGAACTAAAATGGCAGTCAGATAACTTGAATACTGTTTAATGATTCTTGTGTATTCTTATTTTTAGAGGATGACACCCACATGCATCTAATTAAACTGAAACAAATACCACATTTCTGAAATAAATACCACATTTCCAATTAAGGATTGTGTATAGTTTGATTATTTCTAATTAACATATGGGCATGTCGAGTAGCATTTATACAACAGAACTGGCAGTCATAGTAACGTGATTCTTAGTTATTGTCTAGGAAAGTTAAACAATATAACACAGCTGTGCTTAAAATCCGATTCTGAAAGAATTCACACAGAAAGAGACTTTATATCAACAGCAGCATCAGATCAACAATAAGGACCAAAATGTTTCCTTTGACATCAAGTGCTTAGTTCAGATGTCACCATAAACAAGTTGGCATGCCACAGCATACTGTTATGTATATGTAATTTAATTACTTGTTTGTTAGTTTAAAATTTTATTATTTTTATTTTATTTCCTTACATGTTATTGTAATGACAATTTTGTCTACTGGATTTGAATTTTTTTTGGGAATTCAATTCAGTTCTGTTTGCCTGATAAACAAGCCAGTAATTTGAAACATTGTATCTTTTGGTGACCTAGATTCAGTACCAGTTCATTTCTGAAGTAAACAACTTTTTAAAAAATTCATTTTCAGGGTGGGAATCCTTGAATTTTAGCTTAGGCTATATAGAGTACGTGATTTAAGTAATGTAATATTTTTTATGCTGTTCACTAGAAGGTGATCACGTGACCCCATCTGGGACTTTGTTTTGCATATTAGTTGGGCTTATAACCTATAATATTATAGTGAAAGAGCCAGTTGGCTTTTTAAACCTTTGAAGGTCAAAGGTGTTTTATTGTGACCAGTTTGAGCTGATTTTTTTATTTTCTGGAATTAGTAATTTATTTTCCCTGGAAAATACTAGTGCTGATCAAAATTCTGGGACAAAGGCATTTATCAAAATTCTGGAATTCAACAACTGGAATATAAATCTTTGTGATTCAACAAAGAACTGTTGACACGGCAACACTTTGAAGACCACTTGGAATTTCATCAGCAATCGAACTGTGATTCATTTAGAACTTTCCATTGATAGGACTTATATTTTTTAATTCTTGAACTACTTTGGATTTGATTCATAAACTGTAAGTCCTTTTTCTCAATTTTACCTTGTTTTTCTAGGGAAATAAATTATTTTGTTAAATTTTACAAAGCTCATTGGCTTCACTCTTTTCTTGTTACTTTTGTACGAGCCTAGACACGTAACAATAAATAGAAGCCAAGGGGTGCATAAAGAATCAATATTATATATTGCAAATGAAAATAATGCAACAAAATATAAATATAGGACTATATCAATATTTTACAGTACATACAAGTACTAATATATCACAGACCCAACATACTAAATAATTATTACAATGTACATAAATACTTCTGTTGCTAGATTACATCAGAAATACCACTGGTGGCCAAATTTTTCAAGAAAGGGGCAATGAAGAAGTTGAATATAAAATATTATCAAAAGATGTGGTGCAGATACTTCCAGCACCAAACCTGTCAGCTGCTGGCTCTCAAATACTTTACGAATTTTAAATATAGAAAATAAAATTGTTTGTCATCCGCTTTACATGAGTAGCATTTTCCACCCAAATAAAGTTTTAATACCAATTTAATGGAACATGAAACAATGATGTATATTTTTGTTGCTTTTTGTGAATTGCAAATGGTCACTAACATCTTAAATAAAATACAAAGAAAAGTTTCACATGAGAATATTTGTAGATTCCTAATGTAACATTTGAAGTTGTTACTTGATGGATCATGAGTACATGATAAATGGACACATTTTAAATACATCTTAACCATACAAATGATGCTGCTGCTGATGATGATGCTTTTATTCATTATGTAGTTTGTAATAGATTTATGTTAATTATTATCTAGATAATATAACAAATCATCAGTTAAATATCTAATTTGTCCATCCTGCTATGTGAGTTACAAGTAAATGACTGCAATGCTCTGACAAGCAATATTTGGAAAGGAAAACTGACAGTTATCTTCCAAATGTTATTTTACAGAAGATAGGATACTAGATCATTGATCCATAACAAATTTGATGTGGAAATGAAACATTTAAAATTTGGAGTACTTGTCTCATAGGATTGGATGAAGCATATTTTATGGCAGATATGACCATCCATTTAACAGCAACAAGAAGATTTTCAAGATGGCTACCATGGCACCATTTTTATTCAGGACCAACTAGGTACTGTCTCACAAGTCTTTTGTTAAAAACCCCATGTTGATATGACCAACCATTCAGGATAAGTAGTGATAAAATTGTCAACCTGGCCACTGTGGTATCAATACTGAATGTTCATGGGGGAACCATTTTCATTTTGGACCTTGGGTGAAACATGTTTGTGTGAATAATTTCATGGCAAATCATCCAGCAGATTATAAGGTGTAGCAAAATAACTTGGGTTAACAGCTGGTGGGTGGATGATAGACAAAAGACCATTTCAACAGCAGGGCTTTCCTTATCAGCTGGAAACTGTGTGATTTACCTGGCTACTTGTACTTTACACCCAGCTACATCCCCACTGAGAGAGGTCCCCGATTCCCACCACCACCTACTTTGACAACTCACCCTCCAACTTCAAATCTAATGTAAGGCCTTGTGACTGGTCGTCGGCAGATGATGGACAAAAGGCCAATGCATAAACTCAATGACCAGTAGAGCTAAGACCAAAAATTGTTTATTGGCAGAATAGAGAATAGAACATTTCTCTGATTTCTAAAGAGGGAAAACATCACTACATCTGCCAGATTTAACTAAAGTGGAAAGACTGACAATACAGGTCAGCAGCATTATAATTTATGACTTTCAAGAATTTTAAGCCAAAACTCCAACACTTTTGAAGGTGACGTCCTAATGATACAAGTTATGCTTTTGTTGCTACAAATAAAACAATTATTTTTCTCCATACTTACCGCATAGAGTAAATTACATATCCAAAGCCTCTGCACTTTTCAGAACCTGAAAAAGATGTAAGTAATAAGTCACTTGCTTGGATTTTGTTTGCATTTTATTGTACATATTCATCACTGGTATTGCTTGAATAAAGTCTTAAACTGGTTGTAACTTTTATGCTTTTGCCACTTAACTAATCTAACAATTCTTGGTGTAAACATTCTTAGGTTCTGACAGTGAAAGGGTGTATATCTGGGGTTGCTTAGCTTGAATCAGGAAAATCCATTTCATGCAAAGTGTTGAATACTCAAAACCAAAAGGGCACTGAAAATATGCATCATTTCCACTGAGGGTTGGTGAGGAGAGCAGCTGAGCCCTTCTCTCTCCACAATTTGTTATTAGAGGCCTATGGAAAATGGGCCTCAATGAGAGGAGAGGAAAGGGTGATTCTCATTTGGCATGACTTGGTGGCAGTAGGGTCTTCCTGTTTCTCTGATCTTTATTAGGAAATGAGGGTAGGACTCTTAAGTTGCTTGTCCAGTGCAAGGTTCACATCACTGATGGTGGGTTGCAAATTTAAAATGACCTTGTTACGGTTTCCAGGGTGTAGAGTAAAGCATCGCCTCTCGCAAGCTGAAGATTTAATAGATGCAGGAACTGAATTGGGAGCATTGAGCTGCTCTACAAGCACACAAGCCGTACATGAAGCTGACCTTCAAGTCTGACTGGCAGAAAGATTCTCAAGAGACTGGACAGACTACTAAAAAATAGCCAAAGAAACCAAATCTACCATGGATCCTATCCCTACAACATATCAAGTGCTGTTGTTGCATGCTGCAGAAAGGTGTCTGGTCCATATACATGGTGGAAGGTTTGATAGTACCAGGCCCCGATAGGTCAACATAGGCTAAATACAGCTTTTGTGGGCTCACACACAAAGAGATATTAACACTGAACAAAACAGGGTACAAGACAGAGACCAAAAAATAAAATAACAGTACATAAATAATTTCCTGTATAAACAAGACATTTCATCTAACCCATAAAACTTTCATTCGCATAATTAAATTGATGTACTACATAATCAGCAACATAGGAATAAACTGTCACAAAACTTAAACATCACATAAAACGAAAATTATTACTTCAGAAGAAAAAGTTATTCAACTCGACAACGATGGGAGAGTTGAAGAGCTCTTGCCAAAAATTTTCTGTTCGAAAGACTCAAGGAAACAACACTAACAGATAAAAATAATATTCTCCAGCAGTGGGAAAATGGAGTAAAGGGAAAGAGAATGATTCTTAATGTGAGATGATTACTGTACCAAGATTTAATGACATTTTTGAATGGTTCTGCATCTGTGTGTCCTATTCACATTTCTTCCTTAAGAATCAAGAACTATTAATGTACGTTCACTTGAAATAAGTCTATTCTTAAGACAATAAGAACCTTGTAATAATTACTATTACTTTTAAATGATGCTGCTTTGAGGTTACATGTAGCTTTCTTACTACATACATATATATATACCCTGAAATAAACTGCACCAGGGGATTTTCCATTCTGGATCTTGCTCTCATTTAACTTTGGGAGCCCTCTACAAATATTATGAACTTCTCAGAGAGTGGTGGGTGTAAGGTGAAGTTGTTTACATTAGCAACATGCACAATGCAGAGAATGTTGCTATACCGCTATGTTACTAACATGTACTGTGGCTGAAACTTCTTTGGATATTGTACTTGCAGAAGTTGTATCTAAGCACACAGCTGGTTTAAATGACTGCTCTCTTGTGCTCAAAAAATCAGTCTGAATTATTCTAAAGTACACTATCTTTAGCAGTAATTAAAATAGCGAAAATGAATATGCCAGACTAGACAATACCAGCTTCTGAAAGTGCAGTGAATGAATTATCAAATATATTAAATGTAAAAAAAATTTATCGGCTCTTTTTTTTACATTTTACCTCAGAAGTCCAGAAAGTGAAAATGACCAAGCAGAGCAAGCAGTTTCTTTTAAAGGTGCACATATGAGGTAAGGTAAAGCTGTATACTCTATAACCCATAGTAAACCCATCAAACATACACCAAAATAAAGGGAATTAAAGGTTCTATGAACAACACCTAAGATATACAAGATCTTTTATAAATAACCAGTATAACCAGTGATGAAACCCAGGGAAAGTCTTCTTTAAAATTCTGAACTGCAGAGCACTGCCTTTTGTATAGACTCATTATCTATCAACATTATTATAAAAAATACCTATGTTTTTTTTAATTACTTTTCTTCCCAAACTAAGAAATCATTAATTAAATGACATATTGTATTTGCATAAATTCTGTTCTTTTTTCCATTATTTCAACCTGATAATAATTTAAAACTTCCACACCATAGGCAACACTTTAACCTTGAAAATATGTGACACTAATGGCCATTAAACAATGTACATTGCAGCCTGGCTGACTACCACAAAACTAGAATATTTTTACTGCCAAGTACATTGTTTTTAAATAAATATTCATTAACATATTGAAGCTTTTTTAATCTTTTGTGACTTTGGCCAATGCTAGCACCAATAGAAACATGGATGGACATCCACTAATGGAAAGTTGTAGGCACATTTTTGAATTTTTTTTTTCTGTCAGAAAAGCACACTAAGTAGGGTGCACTGGTGGGCAAAGAACTGCAGGAAACAATCCACTCTCAATGTGCAACACTGTCATGGCATCAATTTGGAACTAAAAAATACATCTTTGTAATCTTTACCACCTTCATCCAAGAGCATACTGGGCTGCTGGATGGGTCTATTTTTTAGAGGAGATGAGTACTCAATGGTTACTCAGATAAGTATCTTAAGTCAACCAAAAAACTCATGCCAACAAGCACAAAATGATTCATTTGCCTAAAAGTAGAAGCATGTAGGGGTTCACTGTAAACAACAAATATCGAAGTGACCTGATGAACAAGTTATGGGATTAACACAGACCAATCCCAGGGCTCTCAGGGACCTGAGCTTCCACACCATAGGCAACACTTTAACCTTGAAAATATGTTACACTAATGGCCATTAAACAATTTACATTGCAGCTTGGCTGACTACCACAAAACTAGAATGTTTTTACTGCCAAGTACATTGTTTTGACCTGATGAACAAGTTATGGGATTAACACAGACCAAACCCAGGGCTCTCAGGGACCTGAGCTTTTGGGTCAATATGCGTAAAATTCTCAAAGGACATGCTGTTTCTCTCTGTGGTGTGTCCACTTGATGCACATGTCCTCATTTTCCCCCAAGATGATGCCTTTTTCCATATTTTGTTCTACTATGGTCAATCTGCCTAACAGCTAAGGCTAGACTTAAATAACAGGTATGAAGATGAAGCCAGTGTAACTAATTAACTATTATCATTGTGAGTATCTTGCAGAAATGACTGCACTTCCAAATGCCACTCTGACACTACAAAGAAACCTTGTTCTGGTGAGTGTTCATGAAAGCAGCTGCAATTGATTGTTAAAAATGATGCCCTATTTTCCTGTAATGGTGTTAAAAATAAACTGGTGATGACATGAATATAAATCATGAATGTAATCAAAGATTTCTCAGAACAGTACTGTCAAATCATCAATATGCCAAAAGGATACCTGCTGTTTAAGCACATGTGATTTCCACAGGGCATTACAGTATCACTAAAGACTTCAGAAATGTATGTTGACTTGTAGAGATAAGTCAGCAAATACTATTTCATTTATTGGGAAACAGACATGTGATGCATATAAGCCAACAAAAGGAAGACAAAAGAACACATAAGATGAAAGTTCCATTTGAGTATCAGTATCTAAAGCCTTTGTGAATTAAATTTAACAACAGTTTAAAAATCTGGTCTCAAGCTACATGTATTTGGTACCTTAAATCTACCTATAATGATTTTCTTTTTATAAAGTCCACATTATATCCCACCTTTATTCTTTGGGTCAACTCTTAAGGCATTTAACACAGTTTACTTATCAGTATATTTATTCTAAAATAGTTGGTTTTGTACATTTTCTGAATGGTATATTTCTTCATTCCGCCTTCATTTAATGATGGCAATTCATGTTCATATGTAAGATGCACCGTAATGCCATGTAACTCATGTAAGTTTCTTTGGTTGCACTGGATATGACCCAAACACCTAATTCATATTAAGGCTTAAACGCGTTCGTCTTCACACCAGATCTTAATAATGTTGACACATTGCCTATTAAGCATGTGTAGCGCTAATAATTAGTACTCAGACCTTCCCTCGTTCCCCTAGTCATATGTCTGTCCAGGCTATTATATCGTAGCTATATGGATCTTAAACTAACCAAGATCAAGATGTGGCGATGGCTAACATTCTTCTTGTTGATAATATCGAGAATTGGGAGTAGTTTAAATTAAATGCACTGTAGTGAATGAATTACGATTTAAACGGACGGACCTTTCTCTCTTACGACAAAGCATTGCTTGATTGGACCCATTTCTCCAAACAACTTTTCGAGGGCTTCATTTGTTGCTGAAAACGGTAAATTTCTAACAAATAACGTCTTGCTCTCATGTGCCATGTTTCACGTGTATGGAGTGCCGAGTGATAGATCTTCCCAATGGCATATAACAAAAGAGCTGCAATAAAAAAATACCTTACACCAGTCTAAATTTTCGAGATACCTCTACTTTATTGGCAAGTTGGTTAAGTTCCTCTCTACAGTTTCGCACTTTGCATAAGAAAAAAAATTAATTTCCCAAGTTCTCCTCACTGATTATCATGGTTATTAAAAAAAAAATAACTCGGAACTTTTATACTTTCAGTACTGTTAAAATAACTTTAATTCCCTTTTTTCGTGCATGATTGATTGGTGTAATTTGGGTTGGAGAGAATGGCTCATGGTCATTCCGTACCCAAGTCGTTTCCTACCCAGTGGAAATTGGACGTTTCGTATCGAAGGAGCTGGTAGTTTCGTACCCGAGATGTTGGTCGTTTCGTACCCAAGGTAGTGGTCGTTTCGTACCCATTAATTTACAAGGTTAAATATACAGTATTGTCATATTTACCGCTCCCTCTCCAGGCCTAATCTTTTTCCTACCTTAAAAATTGCATGAGCAAAGCATATCCGGGCAAATAATTGACCAAACACAAATAATTACAGTAATTGTATTGTTTTCACTGTATAATAGCATCCATGTACTAAAATGAATTAACAAACATTCACATTGCCAGTAAATATAAAAAGAAAACGTTGGCCAGGTTTAAATAACTGAATAAGTCCATCCTTTTTTTCTATCGTTCAAATTAACAAACATTGTCATATTTCTTGGTATTATTTAGTAATGACTTACGTGACTGACAAAATTACAAACGTTTATCCTCTCAAAGCAACTGGAAATTCTGCGATCTTTTGATAATGGGGCTGAATGCAGATAAAACAGTGCTGCATGATTAAGTTTCTCTTCTCCAAGGACCAATACTGGTGTTAATTTCAATTTTTGTCACCAGGTTTTAAAGGTGTTGAACGTGGTATACTGTACGGACCGACAAGCCATTTCAATTATGCTTCCCGTTAAACTATACAAGGTCATGTAGAAGTCATATAATAATATCCCTTAATTATGTAGTAATAAGACGAAATGATGTTTCTCTCTCAGAGACCCCATCCCCCTCCCAAATTGGAGATGGGGAAAGAGGTTCCTGGACCTCAGGATTTATTTCTATTTAAACAATAAAATATAATATAATATGGATTATTATAAAGCGCCAATAAAAAGTGTTGGATTTAATCTAACAAACAGAACTTTTAAAAGATTTAATTCTATTAAATCAGCTTCGAGATATACTGGTATAAAACCTAAAATAATAAGAGATTGTATTAAAAAAAACGTTGGTTATCATTTATCGAGCAAGTACGGATCAATATGGTTGTTTGTTGACGAAAATGATAAGCGAATAGCGGGCTGGACAACTGATCCAGTGTTATTCATTGACAACGTGGTTGATGCTTTATTTGATAATGACATTTAGAGACCCCCTTCCCCCTCAAAAACCAATATATTCTGACATTTTCTTCACCTGCCAGTTTTAGCCCAAAATAAAGTGATAAAATACTGGTGACTAAATATGTTCTGACATTTTCTTCACCTTTTTAGTCACCAGCCTTTTAGCTCAAAATAAGGTGAAAATATATTTGTCGGGTGGAAGGGGTCTCTGAGAGAGGAACACTCATTTCCTTTTACTACTGAAATTGTTTTTAATTAGACATATAAATTACTATAAGGTATAATGGAAGTAAATAGATTTGATGAGGTAAGTGACATGCTATCAGGTTTTATTAAAATTGATGAAATTACCAACGATGACATTGATGATTTTATGGAATATCTTGACAATATTTTCTACGTTGTTACAATGGAACCAATTTGCTATGAAAAACCATATTACATTAACAATTTCCTGCGTATATTTTATTTGCCGAGTGAAATTGTTAAAAGATGCTTAGCTTTATTTGATTACAGAGAAACTGGAATTAATCGACCAGTGGATATGCAACTTATGAGAGATGTTGTAGATATTATTAATGACAATCTGGAATTTCAGGTTACCTTGGGCGAAATAGAATTTATGATTATATCGAAGAGTTTAGGTATTGAATACTGATATATTTTGTGATAATCTTTTCATACCTATTAACTCTCATCTGTAAAATATCCGTTAACATACTGTCTTTAGCAGTGGTAAATATGATATTACTCGAAGTATTATATTATAATACTCGTAACATTGTTTTACACACCAGAGGTTTTTATGAAAAAATTTATAATATTGCATTAGTACGTCAAAATCTTGTTTTGGAATTTCTTCTGAAATATGATTGAAATCGACGATCTGTTTTTTTCATTATACAATATTTGTTTAAAATTGTTTATCCAAAGACAAAAGTTCTGATGCCAACAATTGAATCAAGAAATTCACGAAATTTATTATTGTTAGGATCAGCTATAAAAGTTCTGTACTTGTCATAAACATCTGACGAAGTATCATTGTATCGTATATCAGTTAATACCTCATTTTTCTTTAACCAAGTATATGAATAAAAAATGTCTTCTACTTCACATTCGTACAAATCTGTTTCATTCACCAAATTATTGTATTATCTTTCTGTTTCATCAATATACCCTAATACCAAGCTTATCTGATCTCACGTAAAATTTTTGAGAACAAGATGTTGTCTGATAAGTGAGTATGCGACTATGAAATTTGCTAGCATTAATTTTCGGATTGAGTTTTGTCCAAGAATGTTAAGACGAGTAAAAGCATTTACTTTAAGCCATAATTTTTCGTATTGTTTTCTGATCATTTTCTCGTCTTTATTGTAATAATTTCGTAATGACAATTGTCTAGAGCACTGGATCGATGGAAATGGAATATCATCTTCTTCACTTATGTCTTGATAAGAATTAATCTTCCATTCAAACCAAGTTTGATCGACTTCTCTAAAAAAAAAAACTTTCTCGCTCATTATCACTGAGATCACTAATTTCATCTTCAAAATTTTTGATTATTTTTAGCGACCTGTCGACAATAATCGGATCAAATTCTGGGTCTTTCTTGCGCATCAAACTATTATATAACTTCCTGTTTCTTCTTATTCCTATTATCCCAGATTCCGATAGTTTGTCGAGACGATCACGGTTATCGTTCATTTGTTTTTCCACCTGCGCTACTCGTGCTTTTAATAAGCCTGATCGCATTATCGAATTTAGATTTTTGAAATCAAACTCAAGAAATATCTTTTTAAACAGGATCTCAACTTGTTTTTGTTCTTCTAGACAATCGTCAGGATGACAGTATCTGTTTATAATATCAAAGTTTTCTATTGCTTTTTCCAGTTGTGGTCCTCGCATTTGCATAACAAGAATAATTTTCTTTCTTTTTCTGACAATGAAGTGTTTATCATTGGAATTGAAAATTATTTTCTGGCATTTATCACACGTGTCGCTAGTGATTCGTCCTTAACATCTTTATTTGGGTTAAAAATGTTATCATAAAATTCTCTCGCAACAGTTATAATTGGTGGTTCGGACATTATTTTATAGCATCAGATTAAATTTGATCATCGAGTGTGTATATTTGAAATGATGTCAGTCCTGGAAACGGATGTTCTGAAGCGACAACATAAACTCGAAAATACAAGTACTTGTTGACAGTTTTTTCTGTCGGAATTATAAAATATTGGGTTGTTGAGATATACGTGTTTTCTGTGCTATATAATATTGCCCAGTGGATATCATCGTTTGATCCTTCAAACCGCCAATTATAAATTCGACCAACACTAGAATTTAATCGACCGCGCAAATGAAATTGCCAAATAGCAACTGCAGTGGGACATTTAATTTTATCCAAAAATTTTCAACTTCCCCGTTTGTCGTCCATTCCTGTCTATCAGAGAAAGCATAATAAGGGTAATTTTCAGGATAATACGATGATGCGCTTACCTCAAACCCAACTCGATTGTCAGTTGCTTTAAAAAGTGTTGGAATATACCCAACATTGTTTTTGGTTCGTATTATACCACTAGACAGACTGTCAACATACGCTTTATTTGTTAGATCATTATGATTCAATGGAACATATTTCGTAGTTATTTTGTTGTTTCTCATGTTTATGTTGCCTGACATTAGTCCACCCGATCGCTTAAAATATGGGGTAAGTTCTTCTTTTAGCTGAGCATAACTAATACTATCAGTTCATTAGCTGGTGGCGAGGTTGTCGGTAATACAGTTGTTTTTGAGTTATTGCTCATTATCAGGTTACCTGTCATTGTGTCACCGGCTTTGTTAAGTTTATTGTCGTCAAATGATTTTAGTTGCGCATAACTCACCGCTTGCGTATTATCTACATTTGTTGGCGGATATGAAGTTTCTAACCCAATATTCTTTTTTACTTGACATGTTGATATTACCTATAACCGTTCCACAGGTTTTGTCAAGCTTGATGCCGTCCACATACTTCAACTGTAAATAACTTACCGCTTGAGTTTGATTTAAGTTTGTTGGTGGATATCCAGTCTCCAAATTTATAATTATTTTCCCTGACATATATAAGTTACCGCTTAAAGTTCCTCCTGTTAATAATAGTTTATTATTGTCGACGGATTTAAGTTGTGCATAACGAACAGCCTGTGAATTAGCAACATTTATTGGCGGATAATTTGTTTCTAAACCTAGTATTCGTTGATTTGACATAGACAGGTTTCCTGTCATTGTATCTCCAGTTTTTTTTTTAGGTAGCCCGATAAATCAACATTGCCGTTTGTTATTGTACTTATAGCCGACGAATCTCCTAATGTTGTTCCAAGTTTTGTATAATAGCTCATTATTTATTTATTGTCTGACAATTTTATGTCAACTTAATTTATAATATGTCGATATTAAATTTTGATACAGACAGACTAGTGCAACATAAACACAACAACGAACTTCCAGATTGTCATTATCTTATTGTTGGAGGAAATGGGTCGGAAAAAAAAATTTGCTTATGAATTTACTGTTGGGCGATAATTTTAACTACGATCGAGTTTATATTTATACAATTAATCCACAACAAGATAAGTACGAGCTACTCAGCGAGGATAATAACCGACTTCGTGATGATCTTGAGGCTGGTGAAGATTTTTTTTTATTATCAAACAACCAGAAGAACTTATTCCAGTTAATCAACTTGATTCAGATGAGCATAAAATAGTTGTTTTTGATGATATTCCGCTGAACAATGTAGAGATGAATAAAATAAGATCATATTTTTCACTGTCACGTAATAAAAAATGTAATTCTGTTTATTTAGCCCAAGGTTTTATAATGTTGACAGATTTATTCGGCGAAATACTGGTTGTTTTATATTATTTCCCGGACTGGACAACGTTGACGTTAGAAATATTGCAAACGCGCAATGTGGCGACGTAACAAAAGATAAATTTATTGAACTTTATCATAAGGCAACAAAAGATAAATATAACTTTTTCTTATTCGACAAATTTGCACGCGATCCGAAAAATGTTCCGATGTTGTATTGACAGCTACCTGCAGTAGTTTTATAAAACATCTTTGATATAAAATGGACAAACAAGCAAATTACAGAAAATATATAGAAGATTTTAAAAAACTTGCTCAGTCTCAGTCAGAATTTAAGAAAAAAGTCAGAGAAGCACGACGTGGACAAGTAGTTGCCGCAGAAGCAACAGCTACAGCTCTTAACCAGTTACTGAGGTTTTACTTGGAAAACAACCTGAAGTGTCAACAATATCTCCAGAAGAACTTAAAAAATTGCAGGAAAAAGGTTTGGTCGGACTTATTAAAGAACAACAAGAAGCAGCTGCTGTGAAAGAACAAAGAAAGTTGAGGGAACTAGAAAAAAATTTGAAAGTTCTGAGGATATACTTAAGGTGATGTTTGAAACTGGGAGACATAATAGATGCTTAAAAAAAATTGAAAATGATTATAATAAAATAAACAACAAAATAGAAGATGACGAGTATTTGTCATTTAATAAAAAATACAATTTTGATAATCCGAAAGTATATGTTGTTCGAAAAGAAAGTTATGGCGCTGATGAAAATATTGGAATGTTAAAGGAAATAGCGGAGAAAAGTAAGGAACATATTAATGACATAAGACCAGAAAATAAGCATTACTATGATAGTATTAAAGCGTACCGGTATGGAATTATCGTTGATCTTTATATTCAAGCTATTAATAAAATTTAAAAAAAAAAGCACGGTCATCACGCTAATGTTTTGAGTACCATAGCAAAAGAAATAGATACAGAAAGAATATAAAAAATTCCACCTGTAACAAGTATAACCAACATTACTGCCGAAATACTTGAAGAAATAAAAAAAAACGATAACAGAAGAAAAATAACAAAATTAGACTATAATGCTTTTATAAAAGAAAATGATATTTCCGATATTGATAATATTAAAACTTGGGAAAAAGATAAATACGATAATCTCATTAAAAATTAGATGATATTTAAGAAGATTGCAAACAAGATTACGAAAAAATTGATCAAGCATCAGAAGAAGATATTTTAACACTTTTTAAACAAACTAGAGATGGCGTTATTGCTGTTAATTTTAAAACTACGGCAACGAAAATCCGATCCGGAAAAGCGGGTTCTACTAACTTTAGAGATTTGTTTGAATCTCATGAGAATCTTTGTGTAAGTAAAAAAACTGGAACCGGGGTAAAAATATTTGCATCAGTTACTGAAATGATAGGCAGATTAATGCTATTGATATCGTCAAAAGAAGCTGGAAATGTTGGTGTTGAAATTGATAATGAAATTATTGATATACTTGATCATTTGAGATCGGAAAATTTATTAGCATCTGACGAATACGAAATTTTACACCACGACTTAATTTTATAAAAAATATAATAAATAGCAATATCAATAATATTATTACTAGACTCTAGCACAGCTGCTAAAAATAGCGCAAATTTTTCAGTAAATTATATTCCGCCAATACAACTTGATACTGAAAAACAGTATAAGATTGAATTAATTTCCTGCACGGCATGGCATTCCCTGGCTAATGTAAAAGCTGATGTTAATGATGAATTTACATTTTATCTGCAAACATCATGGGCAACATTTATAATCCCAAAAGGAGCTTACAATGTCACTGATCTAAATAAAACAATAAAGGAGCTAATAACAAAAGTAAATGTTGTCGCTGACAATTTTGAGCTAACACCGAATTATAACACATTACGCGCCAGAATAACATTAAAAAATAATATGTTAATCGATTTTTCATCAGCAGCAAGTATTGTGTCGTTGATAGGATTTTATCATAAACAATATGGATCAATTACAGAACAAACTATAACGTATGACGGTGATATGCCAGTAAATATAACTGACGTTAACACAATATTAATAAATTGTTCTACTGTATCTGGATCTTACTCGGCCCGAGGAAGTTTAGGACAAACTATATATAGTTTTTCACCAGACGTTCCACCAGGATGGCTAATGCAAATTAGTCCACGACAGATTATTTATTATTCGCTAAACGTTGAAAATCAGATAACAGAAATAAATATGCAATTGACAGATCAATCTGGACGACAACTTGATTTGAATAATGAGGTTGTTACTTATTACCTGCACCTACCAGAGCAATAAAATTGTACAACCTCGTTGTATAACATGAGACAAAGAAAAAAGTTTATAGAAGAAAAATAGTTGGAGGATTTTTGGGAAATATATTCACTAAAATTATTGAAAATGTTCCGTGAATCGCTAACAAAGCTGCACCAATTGCACTTGACGCGCCAAAAGCTTTTGTAACTGGAGCTGCATCTGCCGCTATAACTGCCGTTGGACAAAAATAGCTGATAAAATAAAAGGCCAACCAGATATAAAACTAGTTATATCAGAAATCGCCCCAACAAAAGAAACTCAACGTGCAATGATAACAAGAACAAAAAACTTTTATCGCCAAAAGCCGAGCAGATTATGCAAAAATTAATATCTAAGACAACGACACCAAATTTTATGTAACTTAATAAATAAAAAAATGTCTGTTAAAAATTATCTTGATTTAGCAAAAACTTATGACATCGACGACACAGTAACAAAATTTGGGTATGTTCAATATCTCAACGAAAATTCTAATGAGCCAAATAAAGCTGGTGTTAGAACATTTAATAACCGAGACGAGGATGTATTTCTTTTGCCTCACAAAGCAATGTTGGAAGTACGTGGCCAGATCATGACAGTAGCTAATCCACCTGCGTAATTGCAGTTAACGCAGAAATAGCACTTATAAATAATGGCTGGAGCTTATTCAAAAGTGCTAGATATCAGCTAGCTAATCCAACTGTCGAAGATATTTCAAGTCACCTATAAGTTGCAAGTACTGTGCCAAGTATTATTTCGTTCTCCGATGATTACTCCAGATCAACTGCAACTAACATGATGTGGTTTAAAGATACTGGAACTGGTGCAGCTGTGACAGGTGAATTTATTTCAAAAGGAGTATTAGAGCATGTGGCTGATGCCGCTGCAGATGTTGCAATTATAAGAGGTTTTCTTATCTCTAATGCTGTCAATTTTGGTATAGCCCCACCAAATGCAGGCGCTGATGCAAATGCTACAAGAGTTTCACTTATTGCAGCTTTTAATAATCTTGGTATAACAACGCCAGGTGCAGCTGCAGACTACGTTGCAATGTTAGATTTGATTAATAATGCAATTAGCGTAAGAAATAAACGTTACAATAACGGTTATGCTAGGAGAAAGGCACCTGCAGCAGAATCACGTCAAATTACAATGGTGCTGCCCATAAGCACAATATTTGGCTTTTGTCGCGAGTACAATAAAGTATTTCGTGAAGTTAAACACACACTTATTTTAGACAGAGCAGAACAAAATCATTGTTTACTTCGAGCTGGTGGAGCTAATGTGAAGCTTATAATAAACAAACTTGCGCTGTGGATGCCACGAATAACACCGTCAATCACAAAAACGGCAGAATTAAATAGTATACTTGATAAACACACAAACAGAATTTATTTTCAGCAACATAAAATATATCAAACAGCAGTTCGAAATACCACCGACTACACAAGACGCATCACAACAACGTCAAGTGAAGAACTGCTTGTTTGTTGTATTTCAACAGCAAGCGCGACGTGGTAATCAAGAACAAAATAATGCAATATTTGATAACGCCGATGTTAGACGAATATACGCAAGACTAAATTCAAAGCAATATCCAGAACGAGCGATAGAATGCAATTTTGCAGATGACGCTAATAAAAATCTTACTCGACCGTACATGTATTTCCTCGACGCAGTGGAAAAATATCTGGATGTTGGAGATGGATCTCAGATATCAGTAGAGGAATTTCGTGCACTTTATCCGATATTTTATTTTGATGTTAGTAAACATAGCGAGCGAGCTGTCGACTCAACAGCTGATATTGAAATTACCTGGACACTCGGAGTAGTTCCAGCAGCACAGCAGTATGTATATGTTCTAGTGATCAGCGACAGATTTGTTACAATTAACTCTCTTGGAGGTAAAATGTCAGTACAAGTTTGATTTGTAATATTTATATAAATGACAATATGTATTGTAAAAGAAATATATTTGACTGATGGTCAAGTTAAAAAATTAGCAGCTGCTGTTGCTAAACAACGGCCGGTCTCATTAAAAATAAAATATGGAGACAATGGTACTTTAACGAAATTAATGTTAACCAAAAAAACAAATAAATAAATATAATCGCGGTAAAAACCTTTTGTTTTAAATTTAAGTGCCACACAAATAACAGAAATGTCCAAACAATGTGGTTTCTTTGTGCCGGCATTATCTGTAATGGCCAAACCGTTAATGCCTAAAATTTTGCCGGTACTTGGTACATTAGCATTAGCAGCAGCGTCTGGCGCAGTATCTGGTGCAACGAAAAAGGCTGTCTCCGGAGACGGTGTCTCTGGCGATCGGATCGTCCGTGGAGATGGTATAAAGAAAATTTTTGTCTAAAGATAAATATAATGCCCAAACGAAAAACGGTAAAAAGAAAGACAACAACGAAAAAAAAGATGCGATTGCGAAAAACAAGAAAAGGCAGATTTATAAGACCGTTGATGGCGGGAGTAGCGGGAAGTCTATTGCCAAATCTACTTGGAATTGGTCGAGGACTAACACTGCTAGGCACCAGGTCGCGTTAAGTAACTTTGATATACTTGACAAACTAAAAAATATAAAAAACTTTCGTGGAGTTTATTCCAAAGATGAACTTAACAATGTACCAGCTGGTGGCTCGTGTGTGATAAATATACAAAATTTCAAGGACGGATCAGGCACGCACTGGGTAGCTGTTTGTAATTAAAATTATTTTGATTCATTTGGACTTCCACCAAGTGACGCAATAAAAAAAATATATCAACAAAAAATATAAAATAATAAATTATTCATCTAATCAAATTCAGCCTGTTGGAACTTCGGCTTGTGGATACTATTGCGTGATGTTTATACAACAAATGTCAAAACCTAAATTCAATTTTTTAAAACTCATTTTACAGTTTGACAATCAACCTTCTCATGCTAATGATGAGATTGCAATTAATTTTGTATAAACTTACAAATATAAAAATGTCAAGATACTGTGTCAAGTGCAAAACTAAAACAGAAAAAAAGATGAAAGAACAGAAAAACAAAAAATAATGGAATAATGCTGAAAAGTATTTGCACAATCTGCGGAAGAAGAAAAAGTATGTTTTTAAAGAAATTATCCGGAGATAGATGCTCTGGAGATGTCAGGGAGATTATTTTAGTAGACGACTGAAAAAAATATTTATAAATCTGAAAAAAAATATTTTTTAATCTGAAAAAAATATTTATAAATCTGAAAAAAATTCAATTTTTGTGTTTTCTTACCAATTTTACTTGGGTTTTTTTTGAGGAAAATCGTTAAAAAAAAATCAAAGAAAATCGGTCCATTTTGTTATTTTTTGAGGGTCAAACCTCAAGCACTTTTCAATATAATTTTTTATATTTTCTGATATTTTTCCTTTTTATCGAATTTTTCTTGTTTTTCTCGACGATTTTTTGTTGATTTTTGGTTGATTTTGTTTGTTTTTGGAAGAAAATATCAAAAATGCGATCATTTATATTCAAAACTGCTTGAGGTTTGAACCTCAAAAAACAAGAAGTTTGACCCCCCCCAAAAAAAACAAGGTAAAAAAACAGGCAGAATGGTCGAAAAAACGTCAAAATTTGACCAAAAAAACAGGTAAAATTGAATTTTTCAGATTTATAATAAATATTTTTTTTTTCTGAAAAATATTTTGTTAGTTATAAATTAAATAACGAGATGCTAGTGCGATTGTAATAGAGATCTCTGTCTTGAGCAAGATAAAATTGTTACATACTGTCAGAAATGTAATAACAGAAAAATAATTGGAACAGGTATAGACATAAATTAATTGGCAATTTGCCAAAACTAAAAGGAGGCTGGACATTACCAGGCCACAAATATTCTGGACCATACAATCCTCTTGATAAACAACTAGATGAAAACGATAATCCGCTTCCAGGACAAGAGCCTTACAATTAAGTTGATGCAATAGCAATGATATCTGCTATGGTGATAACGAACAAAATAAACACAGCTGCGATAAAGCAATGCTAGACGAACTTCGTGATATGAAACCTGTAAATATGCGAGAGCGTGTTGACCGAAAGCTGGTGCAGGGATTTATTGGAGCAAAATATAAATTGGAATTAGGAGAGATGGAATCGCTAGCATCAGAGCTATACAGACCTAAAAAGAAAAAAAACGTTTCCGCGACGTAAAGTTATCGCAAATGCCGTCGATGATATCTGGGCGATAGATTTAGTTGATGTGTCAAATCTTGCACAGGTTAATGATAACAAAAAATATATCTTTTTTACGTTGTAGATGTTTTTAGCAAATACGCGTTTAGTGTACCGGTTTCAGATAAAACAGGAACGTCGATAACTGATGCGTTAAAACAAATAAAAACAAGTACAGAAAGAAAACCAAATAGAATCTGGACTGATCATGGGGCGGAGATTTTTAATAAAAATTTTGAGCAGTTTTTGGAACAAAATAACATCAAAAAATATGTTACAGGAAATGAAGATAAGAGCGTTGTCGTTGAGCAATTTAATCGTACGCTAAAGGAAAAAAATCCATAAATATTTGACAGCCAAAAATACAAATAAATATATTGACTATCTACAGAAAATTGTTGATGAATATAATAACACGAAGCACAGATCAATAAAAATGTCACCAAAAGACGCAATTAAAAATCCGATATTAGCAAACGATAACATGTACCGCAGACATAAATTTAAAGTTGGTGATAAAGTTAGAATTTCTCTGACAAAGAAAAAACATTTGTTAAAAGGATTTACTCCAAACTGGAGCGAAGAAGTATTTGTTGTTGATAAAGTACTTTTAACAATACCAGTGACTTATGCACTAAAAGATTTATTAGTTGAACCTATAACTGGTAGTTTTTATGTACAAGAAATTCAGAAAACAGACCAAGATATATTCGTTATTGAAAAAGTTATTAGGAAAAAAGGCAGTAAAAGTTTAGTTAAATGGCGCGGATATAGCGATAAATTTAATAGCTGGGTGCCAACTAAGTCTATAAAATAATGTTAATATAAATTTGTTCGTACTTCATAAGTACAGATTTACATCTAACAGGTCTACACAAAGAAATTAAATGTAATTTTCTTACATTATCGACTGGCATTAATTAACTATTTTAACAAAAATAAAATCATACTTTATATTTCTTTGCTGGCCAGTTAATTTTACGTTATGAAAAGGTATTATAAGTTGCCGAAATATTTGTTGTTCGGCAACAGTAAAATTACATTTTATAATTTTTTTAGCAATATGATATTTAACATTATATCGTCCAGTTGTCGGTCCACTGTAATTTTTTTTGTCAACGTCAACAACTTCATCTACATCGTCGTTGTTAAATAAAATATCATTTTCACCATAGCCAGGAGATTTATCTGAGATTACGTTATATTTTGGTATAAAATTGTCGTCGATGATTTTATCGTTGGCGATTTTATCGTCAGAATATATATCAGCAAGTCTCTTCATTAAGTCCATATTATAATATATATTTATCTAATTTATAATAATAATAGCCAACGAAACAATATCTCCTGGCGTAAAATATCATCAGAAAGTTAATATATTAAATTACAGACAATTAGCTGAGGCAGTTAGAAAATGTTTGTCGGGCTATATTTCTTATTCTGTTGACGTTATTGTATCGCAAGGTGAATCCGATAAAATACTTCTAACAGCAGCAGAAAAAAATAAACTCAATGATAGATCACTTATAACACTAAAATTTGATAAAGATGATATTTTGATGTTTGCACATATATGCCTTATTAAAACTGAATTAAGAAACATCATTAATCATCATATTTGAAACTAAATCTGTCAAATGTTGATGTTGAACTTGCTGATTTGTGTACACCATTTGCAACATCTTTTACTCGCCGTGAATTAATTTTATGATATTTCCCTGCAGCTGTTGTTGATTTAAATTTCATTTCTTCTCCAGTTTCTAGATTTTTTCAGATGATTGGCCTTTTGGGATTTTTAAAATTATTTGCACCACCTGATCCACGTGTACTATTTTCATTTGATATAACTAAGTCTAGATTGTCAATGCGATTGTCGGATCTAATGCCATTTATACGATCAATAACGAGAAATTGCGCCGTTAAATGTTTCATAAATAAAACGGTGACTACAATAATGAACTTTATCAATATTTGTTCCACGAACTAGTATATGTAAGTAACCAGTGTTAATCAAACTTCCAACAACTTTTTTTGTTTTTCTATTTCGTATAATTCCTTTCTCAGAGGCCTCCTACAGATCAAACACGGGATGCGGTTGAAATTCATCTTGCAATGCTAAATTTTCAATACTATCATCAGTAATTGCGCCGTTTACTCTATAGACTCTTTGTCCAGCTGGAATATCTCCACAGAACAAAATATAAATAAAATCTTTTCTAAATATTTCGGTCCTATCTATATTATCACCTTTGACACTTATTATCATTCCAGCTGGCGTTGGTATGCCAACAGTTTTTTTTAATATTTTATACAAATAACCGAACCTAGTGCATTTCCACCACAGAAGTTGTACTTGGGGTGTACGTGATATTCTTCTTGTTCCTCTGCTGTCAGTCTCATGTATCTCAAAATTTCTGTCATTATACTATAAGCATTTTATATCTCTAATTAAAAAATACATAAAATATCAATTAAATATAAAAATACTATATATAATGTTAAAATTGCGAGATATTGCCAAAAAGAACCTTATCAAAACAGAAAAAATTGCTACTGCATTTTCTGGCTACGATAACAGTTATAAATTTGATAATCAAAATGTTTTCGCAAATTTTAATGCAACAAATTTATTTCATCTTTTACAGCCTGTTATAACGCAAGAACTTACAGTTCACAAAAGTATCAAACTAATAGTACAGTATCATGTAATTTTATCAAAGTTACATGCAATCGAAAAAGATATAATTGACACAATTCTTGAAAATATAAATTTCGACAGCGAAATTTCTGAACCATATTTAACAGCTAAATCACGAAAAATATTAACTGGAACAAATATTTCCTCGGTCGCTGATGAAATACACCAAGAATAAAAACATTTGGAGGAATTTACTGCATCATGATCATGTTGGAAATTTGAGATGATAAAAGAAGTTTTATTTCACACAATGAAATATAACGTACTTCGCGGTAGTTCTTACGTTGATCTCCCTCAAAAAATAAAAAACAAAAAATGCTGTATAAATATCAAAAACAATGATAACGAATGTTATCGTTGGGCAATTTTGTCTGCAAGACATCCTCAAAGTTGTAACTCCGATCGCGTTGAAAAACATTTTCCGTACAAATATGAGCAAATTTTCACGGAATAACTTTTCCAGTGCAGAGAATCAGATACCATAGTTTGAAAAACAAAACGATATTTCAATAAATGTTTTTGGACTAGATGAAAAAGAAAATATTTACCCGAGATATATTTCAGCATTTGCTAGTCAGTCAACTGTAAATTTATTATTTTATACAGGACATAACACGTGGATAAAAAAAAACTTTAACGGCGAAGTTGGTAGACAATATAATAAAAATAAAAATAAGAAATATTTCTGTTATAAATTCCTACAAGGATTTTCTAAGGATGAAAAACTGCATGAGCACCTTAAATACTGTGTTAAAGTTCAAAGACTAACCATGCCGAGAGAGAAAGAAAAAGTTTTAAAATTTAAAAGTTAGAATCATAAATTAAGTATCCCGTTTGTCATTTATGTTGATTTCCAGTGTCTACTTGTTCCTGTGGCTGGTGCAGAAAATAACCCGAGTAAATCGAGTACAAGAAAAATACAACATGTTCCTTGCGGAGCAACTTATAAAGTAGTTTGCTGTGCTGATGACAATTTTTCAAGTCCAGTAAAGTTATACAGATGTAAAAGTAGTGAATCTGAAAGTTCTGCCGTGTGGTTACTAAAAAAGTGAATAGACGATGTTGATAAAATTTTCAGCAGATTATCCAAAACAACTCCAATAAAAATAACATCCAAACAACAACTTGATTTTAATCAGGTAGTTAATTGTCATATCTGTGAGAAACCTCTGCCTGAACAAAACGTGCGCGATCATTGTCATCTAACCAGCCAGTATCGCGGGGCAGCTCATAACGATTGAAATTTTAAATTTCATGCGCCAGATTTTATTCCTGTCGTCTTACATAACTTTCGTGGCTATGAAAGTCATATCATTGTAGAGACTTTTGGCGATGAAGAAATTAAATCTAAACTAAAATTAAATAATACAATAAAATGTTTCAATAATCTAAAAGGTTGCTTTGGAGAAAACTACGTCGATCTGACAAAAAAAGGTGTATTTCCGTATGAGCATCTCAACGACTGGAGCAGATTTGATGAAACTTCTCTGTCCGATATAGATAAATTTTACTCGCAGCTAAAAAATGAAAATATTGCAGATGACGAGTGCAAATATGCACAAAAAATTTGGGATAAATTTGGTTGTAAGACATTTGGCGATTATCATGATTTATATCTGAAAACAGATGTATTACTACTAGCAGATGTTTTCGAGAGTTTCGTAAAGTTAGTCATAAAAAATATGGACTAGACCCCTGTTGATATTGTTCTGCTCCAGGATTGTCTTGGGATGCCCTGCTAAAAACAAGTAAGATAGAATTGGAACTCTTGACAGATGTTGATATGTTTAATTTCATTGAAAAAGGTATCAGAGGCGGAATTAGCGTTATTTCAAAGAAATATGCGGTAGCTAATAATAAATATCTGAAAATTATGATAAACATTTATCATCCAATTATATTATTCATCTAGACACCGTCAATTTGTATGGATATGCAATGTCAGAGCCGATGCCCTGCAGTGGATTTTATTGGATAACTCCAGATCAATTTCTTAAAGAAACTGAAAATAATCTTCCAAAAGATATCGGTTATTTGGTTGAAGTTGATCTTGATTATCCTAGTTCGTTACATGATCTACATAACGATTATCCGTTTTGTGTGGAGTCTATGATGATCGATAACAATTTATTATCACCTGAACAACGGGCAATGACAACAGCAAAAAATTCGATTGCTAATAAGCTAGTTATAAATTTGTTAAATTAAAGAAATTACGTGATGCATTACAAAAATTTAAAAGAAGTAGTAGATGCTGGACTAATTCTGAGAAAAGTTAATCGCGTGCTAAAATTAAATCAATCGTGGTGGATGGCAGATTATATTGATTTAAATACCAAACGTCGTGCTATTGCTAAGACTGACTTTGAGAAAAACTTTCCCAAGTTAATGAACAATTCCGTATTTGGTAAGACGATGGAAAATATTAGAAAGCGAGTCAATATTGAGATTGTAATCGACATAAATCGCAGAAATAAATTAGTCAACGATGACGGTTTTGTCAGTATGAAAATATTTAGTGAAAATCTTGTTGCAATACGACGACGAAAATCATAAATTCTATTTCGCCCAAGGTAACCTGAAATTCCGGATTGTCATTAATAATATCTACAACATCTCTCATAAGTTGCATATCCACTGGTCGATTAATTCCAGTTTCTCTGTAATCAAATAAAGCTAAGCATCTTTTAACAATTTCACTCGGCAAATAAAATATACGCAGGAAATTGTTAATGTAATATGGTTTTTCATAGAAAATTGGTTCCATTGTAACAACGTAGAAAATATTGTCAAGATATTCCATAAAATCATCGACGTCATCGTTGGTAATTTCATTAATTTTAATAAAACCTCACAGCATGTCAATTACATCATCAAATCTATTTACTTCCATTATACCTTATAGTAATTTATATGTCTAATTAAAAAAAATTCAGTAGTAAAAAGAAATGAGTGTTCCTCTCTCAGAGACCCCTTCCACCCGACAAATATATTTTCACCTTATTTTGAGCTAAAAGGCTGGTGACTAAAAAGGTGAAGAAAATGTCAGAACATATTTTGTCACCAGTATTTTATCACTTTATTTTGGGCTAAAACTGGCAGGTGAAGAAAATGTCAGAATATATTGGTTTTTGAGGGGGAAGGGGATCTCTAAATGTCATTATCAAATAAAGCATCAGCGACGTTGTCGATGAATAACACTGGATCAGTTGTCCAGCCCGCTATTCGCTTATCGTTTTCGTCAGTAAACAACCACATTGATCCGTAATTGCTCGATAAATGATAACCAACGTTTTTAATACAATCGCTTATTATTTTAGGTTTTATACCAGTATATCTCGAAGCTGATTTAATAGAACTAAATCTTTTAAAAGTTCTGTTTGTTAGATTAAATCCAACACTTTTTATTGGCGCTTTATAATATTGTATTATATTTTATTGTTTAAATAGAAATAAATCCTGAGGTCCAGGAACCTCTTTCCCCATCTCCAATTTGGGAGGGGATGGGGTCTCTGAGATGGAAACATCATTTCCTCTTACTACTTATGTTCCTATTATTATTATTATTATTATCCATTTATATATAGCCGTTATTTCACTAACGCGTAGATTAATTTTAGCATTTACCGTTCGTGTAATTACCTTTGTAATTCTATATGCCTCTATCTATCTATCTATCTATCTATCTCTCTATCTCTCTATCACAAAGGAAAAATAAAAGCCACATAGAAATAGTTTATTCTGATGAAATAAAACTTGCATATGCTATTATATTACAATGTTTTATTTTGGCGATCCAAAGATACTCACTCGCACATGGTAATACCTGTAATGAAACATTGAACAGCTTTAAACAGTGTAAGGCCCTATTTGGTCCTTAAGGGTGCTACATATATTTGTAGATAGGAACAGAGTGTTACGTTAGAAAAGGTCAAAAGTTTGGGGTGGGGCGATGGAAGAGGTTTTATATCATCAACATAAAATCGAGAACAATTTGACAATGTATAATGATTTCTAAAAATAAATAAATAAATAAGAGCTATAGTTATTGTGTACAACCGGATTATGTAATTCTAATAAAACAAACTGGAGGGGGGGGGGGCTGTCAGGTGTGGTGGGAGGCAACTGTTACAATCTATTCTTGTTGGAATAAATCTATTATTCTTGTTTACTTGGTATTGTAATGTGCTATTTTTAAAGATCCAAAATGTACTAACTCGACACCTTGCTTTTCTCTGTCACTTTGAATTCTGGCGTCGACTGTACTCGTCAGCTGCCTGAGTAACAATCCCATGGATTAAAGTCGCCTATGCACTGAATGCTTCGCGACTGATTATAGCCCTTGGCCCCAGGCTGGGCTTTTGACAGCGCTCCCCTATTTATAATCTTCCCCAGACACCACGTGAGACAATTCAACCAATTGCTGAATGCACGGCAACCCATGTAACCAATCAGTGTCTTGTATTGTGTGCCGAGTATTGCATTGTAAACAATACAGTTTTGCATGGTATACAATGTCAACATTACAAACACACAAATTACATAACAATAAGTATCTGAATACTGTATGGCTTGTCTATGAAACAAATAAGAACATTTTATGAGCTCAAGTTTATGTGAAATTAAACTTTATGATGATAACTAAAGTCTTGAATAATTGAATCGGTTCATGTAGACGCGGGTTCTGCACTTGATGCAGACGCCTACGTTTGTCGCATCAAAACATGAATTGCATACATTGATACAACGGTATTGCAACGATGTTATCACTAAAACATGGAAATTACTTTCTTATCAGTACCCTACTATCATTAGAGAGAAGAACTGCAAATGCGAAAATATAGAATAGAATTTCAAAATATGAAAAACTCATGCTAATCCAAAATTGCGGACATCGTGATACAAGGATATACATGGACGTTTCTCGTCATGATTTTGTAGGTATTTTACATAAATTACAAATAGTAATAGCATAAGAGCATAACATGTGTAGCAGACAAGCTAAACAGTACACTCTGAAAACTTTATGACAGACTTTCAAAGACATTTTACCGAAAGAACCTCTACCTCGAAAATAGGTTACACATCTTAAGATCGGTTGCCAGGTTTGGCTGCTAGTTTGACAGTCCATATACATTAGGGATAAATATAATTGCTATGCTTTGTAAGTGAACATTATAATTCATATTCATATGTACCATATTTATAAAAACAAACTTAATAGAAGCAAAGACTGAAAATAGTATCCTAGTCATTGTTAACTCTAGCCATGGTCATTACAACAGTTTGAAATACGTATGAAATATTTTTTTTTTTTTTTTTTATTGACATTAGTGGTTACGTTTGTACTTTAGGTACGAAACGACTATAGCATTGAGTACGAAACAACCATTGGTTTGGGTATGAAGCGACTCGTCTGGGTACGAAACGACTTTGTTACGGAATGACCAGGTTCGGGAGAGAATGCAACTTGACCTCCTTTAAGATATGCATTTCTCAAAAGACTGCTAACTCCACTTGGTTATTTTTCTCTTCATTGCCTTTAACGGTAAATTTTTAAAAGAGTCCGTCCACATATGACGTCACTCACGGAGGGATCCGACGCGTGAGGAAGTGTTGGTGGTGGAAAATGCGAGGCTAAGAAAGCACCACTAGCTCCATCTACCAGAAATATTGTGAACTACGTAGCATCGCAGTATCACCATGGATAAACCAAACAGTTGATTTCCGCCTTTTTCTTTCTGACATTATTGGTGGAGGACACAAACGTTGTTTGGCACTATTTGTGCTAGTTTTCCGCCCAAACATTGTAGTACTATCGGTTGCTCACTAGTTATTCAATTTATTTCCACTAACCTTTTGTATGCGGGTGGTAAGTAAGCAGCACAGGAGGTGAACAGAGAAATATGGCGGCCAGACCAGATGAAAAAAAAAAAAATGACGTAAAAACAAATGGAATCGTTGTATTGACCAACGCATGGTAATATAACTATATGTAACACATCGTGATGTTTATTTTATGTGCTATTTTATTTTATTTTTCAGTCGTGGTATGAACATCATAGTGGGTTTAATCGACCATATGGCGAGAAGACCAAGTGAAAATGACGCAAAAAATTCAAGGCTTTGTTTCAGTAAACCAATCGTTATAACAAAAACGTCTGTATAGTTAATTATTATATTATTTTAAGCAGCAAAATAGACATTAGAGGCTGAATTTCTTGTCTGTGCCAGTTTAGCTGCCGATTTATTGCCAGTTTTTTGTTTGTTTGTGCCAGTTTATATTCATTCATGGGGTAAGCTTCAGTGAGGTTTTCTCATTTCAATTTCTGCTTTCATCGGGTACCCTTCCATAGGTCTATTTTTACTTTTGGATTTTTCATGTATTTCTGGCTATTTTGGGGCTCTTTACCTCTACTGTGTATTTTTACCATAAAGCGGGGGGGGGGGGGGGAGGGTGTTTTCCTTTTATGGTCACATGAACATACCCCCAGTGAATTCCTAGATACGAAACGAAATACTAGAAATTCAGAAGGTTGTCCATAAACTTCGCGCAGCCTATGTTTCTACGGTCAACAGGATACGTACTGATTTCTTACAATTTTCTGCATACCGATCCCCAGGCGAACCCGAGGTGGTTCTAAACCGCACCACCGCCAGTTTCGACTGGTGATGGATATGCGCAAATTGTCAGCAATCAGTACGTTTTCCGGTTGACTTTCGAACGCTTGGGCTGCGCCCCCTCCCCCTTCAATAACTTCAGGTTTAACTCACCAGCAATATGTCAATTCCGGGGTTCGAACCCACGAAATATACCAGTAATGGGTTGGAAAGCCAACGATATTACCAGTAGTATATGGGGGTAGTATACGGACAATGGGAATTAACATTACAGACCACCCACCCCCCGCCTCATATACGGACACGATTTATACGGACAAAAAATCACCCTGAGCTCATATACGGACAATGGGAATTTTGTAAAGGGACAATAGGAATGGAACAGGTGGCATGACGTCACGGTACTGGAGATTGGTAACAATGTAGCAAGGGGCTGACCTGAATACGCGCAGCTACCACTCTAGGGAGGGACAAATACAATAGAGAGACAGAGACATAGATAAACATGTAGATAACACACATAGATAGGCAACGTGAGAATAAATATCTTTTCGAGGCAGTGGAGTGGCCCTGAAAAGGGCCGTTGTTTGTTATGTTAACACCATTCCGTTAACATAGAGGGCATCGCATAGGTCTTCTTCTCTTTCTCAAACTTCGTCTAACCTCTGGTCCATAAATCAGAACTCGCTTCAGACAGCCTTGTCTTTCCACATAGGTCCTTCTTTTCCAAACGCTTGTCTCGGTGATCCTAATGATTCTCCATGATGATCTCACATACATGGGTAAGTCCGTACGGAACAGCATCGACGATACCAGAGTAGACGATTCAACGTTGGTCCACATCTTTGTGACGAGGAACTGGTGAAGGGAATAAAGTGAACTGCGTTTATTTATAGTGGAAGACCGGATCGAAACGGATTGAAATTGTCCACCAATCCCAACATGCGTTACAAAATTCAGTCACTTCGCGGAGTCTGTCTTCCAATCCAAAGAGAGCTACCTGTGACGTCACATTCCCTATATAGGTGCGCTAGCGTCTGTGCGCAGTGAATCGATGCGGCATTGTTTTGTGAAACATGACGGAAACTAAGAAGACAATGAATTGGGGTGCACCGGCTGTGAAGACGAAAAGCGATGGCATAGCAGTGGCTACCAAAGTTAACACAGGACTACTACCAGAAGAGGTTGATTTCAATGGGGATTTAGTAGATTTTCTCTCTTCGCAAGAATTTGTTCCAGTACTAGTACCTTCGCCACCTTCTCCTTCTTTACCACACGTCGAGGATTTTAAACAAAGACAGAAAAAAGAATTGGAGAAATTTTTACAGCAGCAGAAAGAGGCAGAACAAACATTTCTCCTTGAACAGCAACAGCGAGAAGAAGAAGAGGCAAGGAGGAAACGACAGGAAGAAGAAGCAGTAGAGAAGAAACAAGGTCTAGGAGAGAGGGAGAACAGTGAACCTCAAACGGTAACGGTACTCTTGGACATTTTGGCCGAGTTAAGAAGTCTGAAACAAATGTATCAGACTTCTTTATTACGACCCAAGAGAAAAAGACCTTCCCGAGCCAAACAGTCTAACCCTGTTACTGCACCAGAGATACCACCCCTAGTGATTTCTACCAAATCATTAAAAGGAGCAAGTCCACAAGTAGGCTTTGGCCGTGGTAAAGGCTTAAGGCAGTTAAAATTGATTGCTTCTCGTTCCTGAGTTTGTTCTAAGAAAAAAACAAACACCCAACGGTCCTTTTCAGGACCACTCACTTCTTTCGAAAAGAGATAATATTCATTTTGCCAAAATCAATTAAAACTCAAAAAAAACCCCTTGTTTAACCCTATGATGTACGTGTTGTGAGTGCGTGAGTGTAGGCCCTTATTATTCTAACAATCAAAACCAAGAGACACTTACGTCTTTTTTCAGCCTGGTCTATTCTGGTACACATTTTACAATCCAATATCACAACACAACACAACACTTTAAAAAAGTTCATAGACTTCTTCTGTGTCTTTTTTCTTCTTTCACTCTCTCTGTTTTCTGATTTTCTTCACTTTCACAAGTTTTTCCTCCTCTTCTTCCTCACTTTTGTCTCGTCTTCGTTTCTTTTCTATGTTCTCTTTCTGAACGTATCGGGGTTCTTCCTTTGCCGAGGGCAATTCTTCTTCTTCTTCCTCCTCCTGCTCCTGTTGTTTCCTAGGGCAATCTAAAGACCAATGTCCTTTCTCTTGACAATGATAACAGGTATCCTGACTTTTGTCTTTTCTGACACTGGTCTTGCTTTTTTGACGGTCTGTACATTCTGTAGCCCAATGCCCTTTCTTCTGACAGATATAGCAAGTATCTTGACTTTTATCTCGAAAGGAGGGAGAGTAGTCCGTCGGCTTGTCTGAAGAAAACTTTCGTATGACACCTCGCAAAGCTCTAATCAGAAGTTTGATTTGTGTGGGTTCTTCCATCGTGCTGGTCGGCTTGAGAGTGAAATGAATACTGAGAGGGAAGGCACCAGCCCTTTATATATGCACTAAGCCTAACATGGATATATAGGGTTCTATGGCGTTTCAAATGTAGTCATTTGACGTTTTGCTGTCAAGATGAAACCATCGCATCATTTCGTAAAGAAAGGAGAAGAAAGTAAGAGGCAGAAACGTGATTTATCGCCTCGTACAGTAGCTGAAGTCTCGGCTCAAATTCATGCCAGCGATTTTGAAGATGAGATGAGTGAGCCAGAATCTAGGCCCAGAGAGTCTACACCCAGTCAAAGTCCATCACCACCAGTAAACTCTAAAAAGTACTACCACATTCGAGAGATTGACAAACGCTCCTCCAGAAAATTTAAAACTACGGCCTACTCGTACGCGGTGAAGTTTAAAGATTTCAAGTCCGACGAACCGTTGGGGAAAGCAGAAGGGTTCATCACCGATGTGTGGGATTCTTTGTTAACCAGACTGAAACGGCAATGTGAAGCCAAAGAAGACGATCACTTTAGATTTTCCATTCATCACGACAGTTTGAAGTCCCCCGTTTGGATCGAGTTTAGCAGTCCATCAGAATTGACACCTTCCAAAATCATCGACAAGATTCAACACGTGCAGCAATCCAACGACACGTTTCACATCACCGACGGAAAAGCGACACTGTTCATGACCCACGTTTCTCTTCCCCAAGGGACAGGACATGGCAAAAAAGTGTTATTGGTGGACAACCTTCGCATCATCAAAAGGAGCCTCGTCCGAATTAACAACCCTCAAGACAAGATGTGTTTAGCCCGTGCCATCGTGGTGGGACGAACGTATGCCGACAAGAACGACACGGCAGAATGGAAAAGAGCCTGGCAAACTATTAAAAAATCTAGCCGATCCAAGCAACGAAGAGAAGCAGAACTCCTGTTACAGCAAGACGGCCTTTCCAAAGACACACCCTGTGGCATTCCTGAAATGCAAAAGTTGCAACACGTCTTGTCTCCTCGTTACACCTTGAAAGTGCACCCTCAAGAAGTGTGCGGACCTCTGTTGTTCCGAGGGAATGATTTCAAAGACGGAAAATACATTCACGTCTATCATCACGATGAACATTTTGATGCCATCACCAGTATCACTGCATTTATGGGATACAGTTATTACTGTGAGAAATGTGAATATGGCTATAACAATCGAGAGCAACACAAGCATTGTGGATCGAAATGCTCAGGATGTTTAGCCCTTTAGCCCTGTCTTGACCAAGGACAAGAACGAGTACATTGCCCAACTTGTCAGCGCACGTTTGTCAGCCCTACCTGTTACCAACAACATCTGAAGACGCAAGGTTCACAGCAGAAAAGTGCTTGTCAGCTCCTGAGATTGCGCCCTACTTGTGGACAAGGCATACGTACCAATTGTGCCAAGTCTCACGTCTGTCCAGGAACGAAACGATGTCACATTTGTCGCCAAATCGTGGACTTGAAACACGAATGCTACATTCAAAAATACCAACCCCAACAGGAAGAAGATGACCACAAGAAGAAAGGGAATTTCATCTTGTTCGATTTCGAATGCATGCAAGAGACTGGTATTCACATTCCTAATTTCTGCGTGGTTCACCGAGCGTGTGAGAAGTGCATCCAAGAGCCTATCTTGACTCATTGCCCTCACTGTAGCAAGATTCCTGGAGGACGTGAAAAAATCTTTCGGGGACCAAACACGCTGACCGATTTTGCCCATTGGATCTTAAACCCTATCGACGAGACGTGGAGCCAAGAAGACATCGAACGTTATGGAGATTGTCATCGCTATGCCACGGTCATGGCTCACATTTTCTCGGGATACGATGGACAATTTCTCCTCAGATACTATACGGAACAAAGTACCGAACGTCCTAAAGTCATTTTGAACGGAGCCAAAATCATTTCCATGCAAGTGGGACAAATGGAGTTTAAAGATTCGAGTTACTTGACCATGCCTTTGAGTCGCATGCCTAAAATGTTTGGAGTGACAGAAATGGCCAAAGGCTATTTTCCGCACTTTTTCAATACCGAAGTCAATCAACATGCCATTCTACCCCATTTGCCTGAAGCTCACTATTACGACCCCGACAACATGTGCACCGAACAACGAGAAGCTTTCTACGCATGGTACCAGACTCACGCCTCGGACCCCTTCGACTTTCAGGAAGAAATGTTAAAATATTGTCGTTCCGACGTGGACATTTTACGGCGTTGCTGTGGAAAATTTCGGGAATTATTCATGGAGCACGGAGGGATCGATCCTTTGAAAGAAGCCTGCACCATTGCCAAAGCGTGTTCCTTAGTGTACCGCCAACGATTCATGCCCGAAAACACCCTAGCTGTCATCAGTCCTCAAACGACCAACTTTGTCAAACGTCAATACTCGGTCGAAGCCCTACGCTGGTTACATTGCTTATGCGACAAGGAAGACAAATGGATCCAACATGCTCGCATCGGAGGAGGGGAAAAAGCCATCGGAAGGTATTCAGTGGATGGTTGGGACTTAGAAAACCCCCAGATTGTGTACGAATTTCACGGCTGTTTATTTCACGGATGCCCCATCTGTTACCCTCAACGTAACACTAAAAATCAGTTTTTGCAACGAACCATGGAAGACTTGTACCAGGCCACTTGTCAGCGGCGATTGAAGTTAGAAGAGCAAGGATACCAAGTGGTAGAAATGTAGTAGAAATGTGGAAACACGAGTACGATCACCGTTTGAAAACCGATCCCGAGTTTAAGCGCATCGTGGAAAGTTACAAGCTGGTGGACCCACTGAACCCAAGGAACAGTTTGTACGGAGGACGGACGAATGCCACCTGTTTGCTGTACCAAGCCGACGAAGAGAAAGGAGAAGAAATCTAATACTTGGACGTGTGTTCTCTGTATCCGTACGTGTGCAAATACTGTCACTTTCCCGCAGGCACCCGTAATTGCTGACGGAACACATTGATCTGGACAACATTAGCCAATACGAAGGATTGATCAAATGTAAAGTGTTGCCTCCCACGTACTTGTACCATCGCGTTTTACCTCACCATTGCCAAGGAAACCTGATGTTTCCCTTGTGCCGTACTTGCGCCAAAACGTGCAACCAAGACCAACCTTCTCAGCACACTCAGGAAGAACGCACCTTGACAGGAACGTGGGTCAGCGTGGAATTGTTCAAAGCTCTGGACCTGGGATACCAACTGTTAGAAGTGTACGAAATTTACCACTTTCCCAAGACAGAAAAATACCACAAGGGCGACGAGACTCAAAAAGGCATTTTCGCAGACCACATCGAGAAAAACGAAGGAAGGCGATCGTTTTCCAAAGTGATATTAAATTGCTTGTGGGGCAAAATGGCACAACGACCGTGTTTACCCAAGACAGAGTATTTGGCAGATGATTCACGACAAAACCAAATACATGAAACACGTGGACGTCGTACGTGAGGACCTGATCTTAGTCAATTACGAAGAAGAACTGGACTTTGTAGAAGCCGACGAATTTGGAAATGTCATCATTGCGGCTTACGTGACAGCCCATGCTCGTTTAAACTGTACGAAGCTTTAGAACTGTTAGGAGATCGTGTGCTGTATTTTGAGAGGGACAGTGGCATCTACATCCATCGTCTGGGTCAACCTCACCCTGTCATCGAAGGAGACCGTTTAGGAGCCTGGACGGACGAGCATCCCGACGACAAGATTCTAAGTTTTGCAAGTGGCGGTCCCAAAGATTACGGCTACGAATACCGAGACCCACAAGGAGAAGTACACACGGAGTGTAAAGTGAAAGGATTGACTCTGAATTATCGAACCAGTCGACTGGTGAACTTTGGCGTCTTGAAAGAAGCCTTGCAGTCTGGACAGGATGGAAATTTTAAAGTGACCACCCACGAACCGCACAAGATTGTACGTTTACCCACACACCAAATCGTTAGTCGACCCTTGGAAAAAGTCTATCAAATCGTGTACCAGAAGCGAGTACGGCTTCCCAATCACTTCACTTTACCGTACGGTCACGACGATATTGGTCAGCATATAAAAAATGACAACGTTCAAGACCGATAGTTCATTGTGACTACCATTTCCAAGCGAGAAAGATGAATCCTTTCAAACAGCAAGTATCAAGCAAGAGCAAACTCGAGTGCGATGCTGTGCCTCGCGATGGCAGGGATGCCGTACGCTATGACCCTAGTGATTCAGTACCACATCATCATGGGAACTTTGCTATAACTACTACAACCATACCTACCATGGAAAGTGATGCTGTGCGTGTCAAACCTGACAGATGCGAAAGCGATGCCACTCTTTATCGTACACCTTTTCACTTTACTCGTTTTCATGGTGGATGTCATGATTATGAAACCATGCGGCCACCACCCTACGGATGTCATGTAAAACTGAGCACACTCCTAAATATTTCACCGTACCCTCATCGAAATGTACCTGTGAAAGACGAATATTCGTTCGCTGTGTTTTTGCCTGAATACTGCAATTATGAAAGTCGGATCCAAACCTTCCGAGGAAAATGGCCAAAATGTCTAGAGGACCTACCCCCGAAGAATTAGCTAGAGCTGGATTTATCTACTTGGGCGAAGGGGATAAAGTCAAGTGCTTCAGTTGTGGTGTGTCACTTCACGAGTGGGAGAAGAAAGATTGCGCTTACCTGGAACATGCTCGATGGTCTCCGGATTGTCAGTACCTACCTTTAGTGGGACCTCGTTATTGAAGTGGGCATACCATGTCGTGTAAGAAACCAGCTACAGGGCTAGGAGTCAAACATTGGACAACCGCTAGACAAGTATTTAAACCCCATGTAGAAAATAATCTTCAGACATTACTAAACGAATTGCAAGAGAAGATCTACAAGGACATTTGTCTGGGACTTGCCAGAGCCAAATCTCAATTTGTGACTGCAAAACTTTTATGTCGAGAAATTCACAAGAGGAAATTAACAAAAGTCAACAAACAAGTCCGATTTCTCTGGATCAAGGGAGCGTTCATCCTACTATTTCGCTTTAGATCATTTACATTTGAAGATTTTATTGACATTCTTGACCGTTTCCTGGAATGGCAGTGGTCAGAAATTACTCACTACGTTCATTACTTTCGCTCTAGGAGAGGTGTTTGAGGTAAGAGAAAAGAGGTATAAAAACAGACTACTATGCCACGACCTTTATCATTCGTGATACTACAGATTCCGTGGAAGGAAATCAATGGTACTATTCAAACAGTGGAGGATTACCATCGTCTATTGCGAGAACTGTGTCCATTGAATTGGGGTCGACGTGTAGTGTGTGTCTTAGTGACTTGCTTTCTGGGATTTCGTTTACCAGCCGATTCCTTGTGGACTCTTTACGAACAGCACCTACCACCCAAAACATGAAAGTGGTCCCTTTAAATGTACACGAGAGACTCATTCTGCTCAAAGCTTTGCGCTTTCATCTTGATACTTCTAAACCTCTACGGGAAAACAATATTCGTCAACTTTTAGGCACTGAAGATGTGTACGACGACGTGTGTGTAGCTTGTGACTTACACCCTCACTGGAAAGATGTACGTGACTGGAAAAGTTGGGGTTTTGATGCTTGGACAAAAGAAGTGGCACACTATGCCCAAGATTTGTAATCCTAAAAAATTAAAACGTTCAGTGAAAAAAGTAACTTTTAAACCAGTGTTAGTGACGGTGCCAGAAGAAGAAGTCGTGACCGAGGAAAACCACTCTCTTCAGGACAGGACAGTGATCGACATCCCCCAAAGACCATTCCGGGAGGACTCTTGTGTGACTGTGCCAAAGAGTGTAGAGACTCTCAGAACATTACACACTACCTCTACGATTTCACCTCTTGATCACCACAAATGTTGTACAGAGATTTGTTTATATTCCACTATGATCGTTTTGATGTGTCTTTTATTCATGTACTTAACCATTTGGCTTTTATGTATTTTTGTCTTTCGTGTTGTTCACAATTGAAGATGACAATAAACGTGTCCTGAAAAAAGTATAAAAACTCGTGTCTTCTCTGTCCTCGTGTCAAAAGTAACATTTCTTCCACTAGTATGGATACCTCTACTGTCTCTGCTCCCTCTTCCTCCACTGTCAAAGTCATTGACGAACACGTAGATCGGACTAGTTGGGAGGCCTTGTATCTTCGCCATCCCTTTAACATGCTCATTGCTGGACCTAGCGGTTCCGGCAAAACCGAATTTGTCAAACGTTTGATCGAACATAAACATCATTTGATCGATCGTCCACCTCAACGCATCGTGTGGTGTTACAAAGAGTGGCAATCGGCGTACAGCCTTCTGCGAGAAAGTCAATGCGATTCCATCGTCTTTGAGGAAGGCATTCCTGGCGAGGACGACGGGATCGTGTCTGACCCTAGTCAAACTCATTTGGTTATTTTTGACGACATGTTATGAGAAGACGAAGAAGAAATTAAACTCTGGTTTACGCGCAAAGGGCATCATCGTAATGCCAGTGTCATTTACATCACCCAAAATTTGTTTCAACAAAGTAAAGCCCATCGTACCATCAGTCTCAATGCTCATTACGTGGTGTTGTTTAAAAGCCCTAGAGATAAATTGCAAGTACAAGTGTTAGCCAAACAGTTAGGAAAGCTTTGACTGACTCATGCGTACGACGATGCCACTCAAACCCCCAACTCTTATTTACTCGTGGATTTAAAACCCAGCACTCCCGATTATTTGCGATTTCGTACCCATCTGTTTCACCACTGGTGCCAAGACGGAGGGTCTGTCGTGTACACGTCCCCTTCGTCGACTTAATCACAATCGCCAAAAAAAGTCTATAAAAATCTCGGTCACTTTGACTCTGTCTCACACATCGTCAACATGACGTCCCTTCAGTCTCATCTTCCCATTAAATTGATTCGTGCCTTGTACGGTATCGGTCGCGAAAAAAATCCACAAATACGTGCTCGTGTCTTAGAAGCTAGTCTCAAAGAAGTCTTACGATGGTTTACGGTGACAGCACGTCAATTACTGCAAGGCATCATTCAGATTCCACATCAAGCCAAACGTTTTTTTGAGAGAAACAAAGTTGCCTTGACGCAACTAGCCGATCCTCGCATTGACACTCAAACCAAGAAGCAAATCAATTTGAGACCTGGAGGAAGCGGTTCTCTAGTAGGTGTCATCATTCGTTCCCTCTTAAAATGGGATCCTAATGCTCCCAAACTCGTCCCCAAGAAAAAAGCCACGCCGAAACGTACCCAGAAGAGAAAGAAAAAGAGCAACGGTGTCAAGACCAGGTCACAGCCTCAGAAAAAGAAAAAGAAAAGTCCACAGAAAACAGCTTCTACCCGCAAGAGAGTGTCTCCAAAAACTTCTCCTCCAGCGGTGACACCCTCTTCCTCTTTAGCGGCAGTGGCCGCTGCTCACAAAGTACCTGCCCCCAAAATCAACGTCCAAGAGAGAACCGGTGTGTTACAGAGTTTACTGGATTTGTCCAAGCAAGAACTGTCCCGATTTAGTCTGTTGCGAACTCCTCCATGACGTGTGTTGCCTGTCATCAAGTTGATACGACGTAAAGACAATCAGTGTCGACGCATTCCAGCATAAAAAGACCCGAGGCAAACAATACGGATTAGTGTTTTTGTGCGGCTAAACGCCCAAAGATGTCCCCTCCAAGAAGTACACACCGTTATCATCGTGTTCCTTCTTCGGTCCAAAAAGGAAAAGGAAAACGAAAAAGACAGTCACGTCATCCTAAAAAGCGCTTAGCCAAACATCGACGTCACCCTCTGAAAAGACACACTCGTCCAAAGAAAAAAAGAAGCCACCAAAGGGGAGGATTTTACTTTGATATGGATAAATTAGTAGATAATTTTGCCACAAAGTTAGAGAACACGTTCCTAAAGAAACCAAAAAGATAAAAGGATGCATGTCGAGTCATGGACTTCAGTGTATGTTGTGCACCAAAAGATGTCTCCTCATTGTCGTTCTTCTGTCCAGAAAGGAAAAAGAAAAAGACAGTTTCGTCATCCGCAAAAACGCTAAGACAAACATAGACGTCACCCCCAGAAAAGACTCACTCGTCTCAAGAAAAAGAGGAGCCACCAAAGAGGAGGATTCTTTGGCGATTTTGGAAAACACATCGTCACCTTTATGACGAAGCGATAGACCCCCAAAAAAGGATCAACGACCGTGTGACAAGTCATCGAAATCAGTGTATTTTTTTCTGTGTACCACGGAACCAACGAACTAACCGAGAAAGATGTCACCCCAAAAAAGACATTCCTCTTCTGCCCCAAAAGGAAAGAAAAGGAAAGGACTGCCACCTCGTTTAGCCAAACATTGGGAGATGTTGTCCGTCCTGTCCAAAGCTCCTCCACCCATGCGAAAAAAACTCATTCAAACTGCCTCTAAAGACGTCATCGATACCGTGTGCGAATGTTGTCTGAATGTCTTGAAAGGCACAATACCTTTGTCTAAACACCAGAAAGAATGCTTAGACAAACATCGACACGTTCTTCGCCAAATGGTCCAAAAGAAAATACCCATGGGTCAAAAGAAAAAGACGTTGGTGCAACGCGGAGGAATTTTGACCTTTTTGCCCATGTTACTGAAAGTAGTAATAGGCACAATAGGAGGACCCTTGTTGAAAGGAGTAATGGGAACAATAGGAGGACCCTTGCTGAAAGGACTATTGGGAAACATCCTGGGAGGATGAAGATAAAACGGTCAAAGAAGATAAAAGGGACCTCTGGAGTCAAAAGATCTCAGACGTGATCCTTGAAATCCAATGGAAGGACGAAAACTAGCTTTAGTGTCTTAAAAACGATGGATGGAATACCATCGTTGGCAAGAACAATGAACCCTGCATTTACCTCCCAATCCTCATTTGACCGAGATGTCCCAGTTACAACAAGAATTGTAATCCTTGATGGATCGCAGCGATTTGTCAGAAACGGAAAAATCGCAACGGTACGGTCAATTGTTGCAGCGACTGCAACTCTTTCACCAGAAAGCTTTAGACGAAACAGACCTACCCACTCTGAAAGATTTTAAGGCCCTGATGAAAAGTTCACCACCACCACTACCACAACCACTACCACTCCCAGTGGTCAAGACAGATGCAGCCCCACGGTTGCCTGAGGAAGAAGAGGCAAGAGAAGTCTTTCAAACACCGTCAGCAGCTCCCATCCCTAGTAAGATTGCAGCGTCCTTGTTGACCACATCCCCTACACACCAACGAGAAGAACTTAAAGCTTGGGTTAAAAAGATGATGTCCACTCCTCCTTCGACAGAAGTCAACAAGAAAGAAGGGAAACCAGAAGTGAAAAAAGAAAAGAAGACCGAAGCCATTCCATTACCACCACCACGACCACCACCACTACCACCAAAACTGCCTTCGACTTCTACTCCTGTGGCACATCGGACACGTAAAGCCGTTTCTAAACCACTTCAGAGTACCATCAACGAAGAGTGGATCACTTATTAAAAATGGAGAAGGTGCTAGCCAGCATTTACTACGATCCATCCCATCCTACAGGTTACGGAGGAGTTCAGAAATTGTATCGTGCTGCCAAAACTCGACTGAAAAGTGTTCGTTTACCACAGGCGCAACGCTGGTTACAAGAACAAGCCACATACACCTTACACAAACCCATTCGACGAAAATTTTCCAGAAGTCGCACCCGAGTGGAAGGCATCGATCATCAATGGCAAGTCGATTTAGCCGATGTCTCTCATTTGACCACCTACAATCGTGGCAACAAATATTTGTTTTGTGTCATCGACGTCTTTTCCAAATTTGCTTGGGTCGTGCCATTGACTTCCAAATCGAGCAGTGAGTTAGTGCGAGCCCTCCAACTGGTGTTGAAACAAAGTGGTCGTCACCCTCTTCGATGGCAAACTGACAAAGGCACCGAATTTCTGAACCAAGCTATCCAAAAAGAATTGAAGAAACGTGACATTCATTTTTTCACCACCGAGAATCCCGAAACCAAAGCCAGCATCGTGGAACGTTTTCAACGCACCTTGAAAGAACGCAGGTGGAAATATTTTACGCATCAACACACTCTCAAGTACATCGACGTCTTGCCACACCACGCCCAATCGTACAATCAATCTTACCATCGGAGCATCGGACGTGCCCCCCAAGAAGTGACTCCTGACAACGAAGTGACCGTCTTCGAGCGCCTGTTTGGTACGTCCCCGACAGTGACTGTCCCCAAGAAAGGTGGAGTGTTGGCATCTGGAGATTGGGTGCGCATTGGCAAATCCAAACGTACTTTCGACAAAGGTTACTTACCCAACTGGACCACCGAATTGTTTCGTGTCACCGAACGAGTGCGTGGCCGTTATCCTCCCGTCTATAAATTGGAAGACATGAACGGGGAAGTATTAAAAGGAACGTTTTATTTGCCCGAGTTACAACGTGTGACCAAAAAAAGAAGACGAGGTGTACGAGATCGAAAGCATTCTCGATCGAAGAACCCGAAAAGTGGGAAAACGACGTGTCAAAGAAGTCAAAGTATGTTGGAAAGGATATCCTCCCAGTTTTGACTCTTGGATCGACACTTCGCAACTCATTGACTATAAAAAGAAGTGATCATCATGCCTTTCAACATAGCCTCAGCTACTGCAGTGACCACTCCGTCGCCCAGTTCTTCTCTGCAAGATCTACAAAAGCAACCCTTGTGGGTGTGGTGTGGAGAACGTGTGCCTAAAACGCAAATCGTCTTTTTCTGCCAAATCTTTGTGGTGTATTGTGTCATCGGTGCTGCCATTGCCAATTTGAGTTTGCAACAAGGAGACAAACAATTGTGGACCATTTTACTTAGCAGTTGCATGGTTACCTTCTTCCCAATCCGTCTCTGAAATATTCCTCTAACGGAAACAACAACAACGGGAGCCTTCGTCCAACGTCAGTCCCCCATCCAACCATCCTCTTTTAGACACTCCTCTGACTTCCAGTGACTCCTCGGACTCTCGAACTCTGGAATTATGAACAACCAATTTTACTTAACGTTACCCAGTGATAGTTCCATGGAGGTGTTTCCCAATAACACTTTGTGCTGTTACACGGCCAGATTACCTCAGGTCATCCAATTGGATCACGAAGCCCGTTGGGAAGTGGCTTTAGTGGAAATAATTCACATTACGGAAATCAAAAACAACTTCGAAAATCAAAACACTGTTACGGTAGAAGTTCATGACGAACAAGTACTACAAGCCTTCGATGAACGTAGCAGTCCAGCTGACTCTATGAAATCACAATACCCCAAAACTAAACGAACCACTTATCGGTTGAAAATTCTTTCAGGCTATTATTTTAGTGGTCAAAATTTGGTGAACGCTATTGCTGACAGGTTCAATAACGTGTTTGGTAAAGCCTTGGAGAAAACCAGAAAAAGTGTCACGATTGATTACCACAAAATAGTTCGTCGCCTTTTGATCAAATTTTCAGAGGACAAAGTATTGGTCATTACATTTTGTCCTGCATTGTATGACATTTTGGGTGGAGACCCTAAGTTGATTAAGATTGCAAGCGAAATACCAGCCGTGACCAGTAACTCGGATTTTGCGAAATATTTTTGATTCCCAGCAGAAATGAACCAAGGACTGAATTTGATTTTTGTGTACACCGATGTGGCGGAGTACGACGTGGTGGGACACACCTCCGTACCGTTACTGCGTGTCATTCCTTTCAAAGTGGATTCTGCCACGGCTGCTGACGAGGAAGGTGGAAACACCTATCACGTTCACCACGAATTTGTACATCCTCACTATTTGCCCGTCAGTAAGTCGTATTTCGATACTGTCAACATTACTATAAAAGGAGATCTGGGACAAAATATTTCATTCACCAAAGAAAAAGTCACAGTGAAACTCCATTTTCGAAAACGATTACTCTAACCTTTTGTCAGTCATGTATCCTGTGTACCGAGGAGTCGCTCGACAACGAGGACATGGTTTAGGAGATATGCTTAAATCAGCCTTTCGTACAGTGGCTCCCGTTTTGAAACCGATGGTGACACGGGGATTGCACGCCTTGAAAGATGCCGCGTTGACGCACGGCAAAGAATTTCTCCAAAATATCATCATTGACAAACAAAACCCCAAAGAAGCTTTCTTGAGAGCAGGCAAAAATGTCTTGCTTCAAATGGGTAACGATATTTTGGGCCGGCGAGAAACTCCTATAAATGCCCTGGGCAATGCCGAGTCAGACATTCCTGTTTCCCTGACGCCACAGCAAGGACAAGGCAGAAAAAGACGACGAAAACACCTCTTCAGAGGACTTCACACCCCTAGAGCTAGAAAGACTAAGAAAAGAAAAACTGTTCGAGAGTTAGACGTTTTTGATTATTAAATCAGAGAAAGTGATGCACCGAGAGTCTTGCGCTTGTTCCAAGTCGGAACTGGATCTGTTTGCCATGCCACCCACCATGATGACAATGCACGAATCCCAATGGGTCGAATTTCATCCCGTCTCCTCTTTGACGGATTCAGCTCCCACCGAGTTTGAAATCAAAGGACAACCCGAAGATTACATCGATCTGAATAGCAGTTACTTGTATCTGAAACTGAAAGTGATCAAAACAGACAACACCAATCCGGGAGATGATGCCAGAGTAGCTCCCGTCAACAATGTCATGCATTCCTTGTTCAGTAAAGTGGATTTGTACTTGAATAACAAACTGGTCAGCAGTAGCATGGATACTTACCCTTACCGAGCGTACCTGGGAAATCTCTTGACGTACGGAAAAGAGGCCAAGAACACTAATCTAGATGCTTGCGTAGTTTTGAAACCTGACACTGCAGGTGAGAACAAGTTTAACGACACAGCCCTGACAGCCGATAACGATCCTCACAATGTGGGCTTTAACGACAGTCGAAAGAAAATTCTACAAGGTCATAATTTAGAACTGATGGACCGTTTGCATTTGGACATGTGGTTGCAAGAAAAGTATTTGCTGAACGGAGTGGATATTCGCCTGAGACTCAATCGCAGCAGTGTCGCTTTCCATTTGATGGCTCATGCTAACGAGTACAAACCATCATCCAAGAAGCCAGACTTTACGTGCGTCGCGTAGAAGTGTTACCTAAAGCGGGAAACGAGATCAGTCACACATTGAGCAGATCGACCGCCAAGTATCCGATACGACGCGTAGAAGTGAAAACGTTCACCATTGCTGCTGGACTCCGATCCAAGATCGAAGATCATCTGTTCCAAGGACAGTTACCCAAACGTTTAATCGTTGGTATCGTCAGCAACGCAGCCCTCAACGGAGCCCACGATCAAAATCCTTTCCAGTTTAAGCACTACAGAGTGTCCAAGATCAAAGTCAGTCGCGATGGCAAGACCTTGTGTACCAGACCCTTCGAACCTAACTTTGCCCAGAAGAATTACTTGAGATCGTACTTGTCCCTGTACGAAGCTACCGGAGAACTAGGAACCAACACCAGTCACGGTATTTCGTACGAAAATTATGTAGGAGGTTACACTTTGTGGGCCTTTGATTTCACTCCAGACCAAGGCAGCGGCGAGGGACATTTCCACCCTATAAAATCCGGTCAGCTGCGTGTGGAACTTCAGTTTGCAGAAGCTCTCACCGAGACGGTCAACGTCATCTTTTATGCAGAATTCGATAATACGATAGAAATCAACAGTTTGAGAGAAGTCATTCTAGACTGTTAGAAACAATGGAAGACTCCTATCCCTCATTGAACAGTAGAGAATCTTTGGAAATGGAATGGGAGGATAGCGTGAAAACAGAACCCCAAGACCAAGACAAAGAGGACGAGGTAGTAGTCAAGTCCAGATGGCCAGAACAAGAACAACATTTAGTGTCCTGTTTTGCCAAACACCTGGCGGATAAAATTACGGAATTGACCAAGAAATATTGTTATGGATGTCTAAACGATCATCCCAGTCAAATTCAACACGATAAATGTATGATGATGAGTCAAGAAGAAAAATTGGACGAGTATCTGGACGGCGCATGGAGTCTCATCTCGGAAGAAGCAGTGTTGCATGAGTGGTATAAAGGCTTGCGTGATCATTCCTGCCCACCATTGTCTACTCTAGAGATCTATCGCATCGAATCTCTCTTAGCCCAGAGTGCGGAGACAAGGCGAAGAAACGGCTACTTGACAGAGCGTTTCAAACAAAAAGTCAGAATTGAATTGATGACTTATCATTACCTGTGGAAAAAAAACAAACAACACAACAAAAAATGGATACCTGGGAAGTTTATTACCTTTTGAACAATAGTTCGTATGCTGCTTCTTGGAATCCTGTCGTGTGCGCTAAAGATGAACTACCTCATCGCAAACCTCAAGACCATCAAGCTTATGTCATCAACACGGACGACAGTCATCTCCCAGGAACCCACTGGGTAGCCGTCTACTTCCCTAAAGAGGATTGTGTGGAGTATTTTGATTCGTATGGATTACACCCTTTGGAAGACGACATCATTGACTTTATGAGAAGAAATGCCCAGACGACACGATTCAATAACGTGAAATTACTAGGCACAGATTCCATGGTGTGTGAACAATATTGTGTGTATTTTCTTCATCAACGCAGTCTTGGATATCCTTTAGTACAAATAGTGACTTATTTTGATCGTCACTCTTCTAGAAACGATGAGAACGTAGATCGATGGTTTTGTGACCATTATGGCCATCTTTTGTCTTTAGCTAGGAAACGTAATGTACATCAATTTCCTCATGACTTTCATCAATGGAAATCTCACATGATTTCACAACGTTGTCAACCTTGTCAAAAATAATTTGTTTGATGTTATTGTTACTTGTTAACTGTTAGTAGTTGCTTGTTGGTTGAATAAAAAATGTTGTGTTTTGAAGAAAAAAAAATGTGTCTGTCGTATGTTTTCAAAACAAGACTGTGAATATATGCTCTTTGACTTTCTCTCTATCTCTCACCGTGACATTCGCTATCATAGCGTTCCGACACTAAAACCAAGTAGGGATGTTTTCTATTGCGTCCGCGTTTGAACCATATAAAGCGGGTTGGTCTCCAGTCTGACCATCCATGGTTGACTCGTCAACCTATGAACATGCCTTCCAGACTAGCCAAGCTGAACGAAGCTTACGTCAATTTACATCGTGTCAGGCTAAACCTGATACCGAAGCCTGAAGAGATAGAGAATGTCAGGATTTTAGCCATAGCCCAAGACCTGATAGAAGAGGTTTTGAGAGAGGAAATCAAGAAAGAACAAGAAGAATGGACAGAGAAGTACAGACTTCAGGAGCAGAGAGAACAGCAACAACAACAACAGCAGCAACAACATCAGCAGCAGCAACAAGAACCAGACAGAGGTTTTGTGGGCTGCCGTGTGGACACCAAAGAGTTCTCCTTCTCTTTTTGCAGAAGCAGACCGTATCATGTAGGAAAGCCTGCCGCTAGACGGGGACGCAATATTAGACAGTAAAAAAGATTGCCATCACTCCCCGTCAACAAAAAACAGCCCTTTTCAGGGCTACCCAATACTCTCGAAAAGTTATACTAATTCAAATTGCCAAAACAAATTGAAGTGTTTGTATGTTTAAAAAAATAGAAATACGTCTATAAGCACTTCGCTTCTTTTGTCAGTAAAAAAATCCACCCTTTGTTTCTCTGTCTTGTCAAATCGTGCATGTCTGTGTTTGTAAGTAAAAAAGTCAACGTGAATGTTTCTTTCAGGTCCGCGCGTTTGATGTGATGGTAAGTTTTGGTGTTAGGGGATGTTTACCTTCACGTCGGTGCTTCAAGTATATAAACCGACGCGATCGTCAGTCTGGCTACCCATTGTCAACGAGACAACAGTAACAAAATGAGCAATAGAACTGCTAAATTGCTTGAACTTCAAATGCACCTGGAGTATGCCAGGCGCATTTTGGATGAGCTAGCCACGGAGGCCGTTGCAGAAAGTGACAGACTTGAGGAAGAAGAGGAAAAAAAGAAGAAAGAAGAGCAGAAGGAAAAGAAAAGAGGGATCCTGCCTCACCTCATGATGAGACCTCTGTGTGAGGTGAAACCTGAGGTGAGGACACCTCCACAAACACTACTACCACAACGACAGCCACAGCCACAACCACAGCCACCAGTATGAAGAGTCGCTACCCCTCAGATGGAAAACTGGGAGGTGGAGGCTTTGGAGGAATTAGAGAGACAGCGGCAAGAATGGGAGCCGCAGCAACATCATCCCCGGCTACAAAACAGAAGAAGACAGAGGGCAGTCTTCAGAATCCCAGAAACTGAAGATTTGGGATCTGAAACCAGTCAACTTCCCTCTGCGCTCCCAAGAATAAACATCAATTGGGAGCAGGACTGGAGCCGACGTTGCGTGTGTGGTGCTCGCCCAGGGAGATGTCACCATTAGTCAAGTGTGTTTGAAGTTAAAAGAAACAGCCCTTCTTAGGGGTAACCAAATCTCTAGAAAAGAGAGACTATTGAAGTTGCCAATTTGTGTGAATGTAGAGTAGTGTGACTATAAATACTCACTCCTTTACTCTGTGTGTGTGTGTGTGTGTGTGTGTGTGTGTGTGTGTGTGTGTGTTTGTGTGTGTGTGTGTTTGCATTCACGTCCGTTGGTGTGGATAGTATATGTGTTCGTGTTTTATGCATTTTCGTTCGTTGGTGTGGATAGTAGGTATGGTGTGTTTTATGCATTCGCGTCCGTTGGTGTGGATAGTATAATGTGTGTGTTTTATGCATTCGCGTCCGTTTGTGTGGATAGTATAGTGTGTATGTTTTATGCTTTCTCATTCGCTGGTGAGGATAGTAAATATGGTATGTTTTATGCATTCGCGTTCGTTGGTGTGGATAGTATATATGGTGTGTTTTATGCATTCTGGTTCGTTGGTGAGGATAGTAAATATGGTATGTTTTATGCATTTTCGTTCGTTGGTGTGGATAGTATACAAAATTCCCATTGTCCGTATATGAGCCCAGGGTGATTTTTTGTCCGTATAAATCGTGTCCGTATATGAGCCCAGGAGGGTCTGTAATGTTAATTCCCATTGTCCGTATACTACCCGCCTATATACTACTATTACCACTAGACTACACAGCTCGAGAGATATTTGTTAAAACCTAATATAAATACCTGCTGACGATAAGTCGATAACGTTTTAGACAATTTATAACTATCCCGTGATCTAGAATGTTCAGTTGAAATAAAATATATAAATAGTGTTATTTACAAAAAAATAAATAATATATCTAAATTCGTACTACGTATATTGCCGAGTGGGAGACTAATTCGTATCCGTAGTCCATAGGTAGAGTTAGTCAAGCGAAATAGCAGGTCTGGCTTGTGATACATATCACCATATTACTAGAGAATGTTTCTAAACAGTCTGCAGCAAAATGGTTGGTTTTCACAGAGAATGTATTATTATTTTGTATTTGTGAACAGATATACATGCAAATATATCAAAAATTAAACGTGCACACGCATTTAGATCGTATAATTTATTTATCAAGTATTCTAGTATTTTTAGCTTTATGTTTAAATGTAACAGGTACAAGTTTCTCTACAGTGTACAATAATCGATTTTTGACTGACCTGTAAATCTAAGCGAGTTAAAGCGCAGATATTTAGCACAGTCAACCAACGTGACCTCATGTTGGAAGCCCTGAGTATTATTAATAGTGCATTGGTATTTTTAGCGCAAAAACGTAACTAGGGCAATGTCTAAATTTTGAGTGTAATTGAGATCAGGTAATTCATTGTAGTTGGAAAAAAATACGTTACGTTACTGTAATACAGTAAAACCTTGTACATCTGCTGACTTATGGACCTGTAATAAAATTGTTGTTGTAATAATAATAATGAGTGAATCTGCGCTAACTATGGAATCTCCTAAGGCAAAATGAGCTCCACACGACTAGATGCAATCAAGAAGTATCTTCCAGTCCGTGATTCTGTAAAACAGCAGCTGCAACAACGCCAGGATGCTCATGTGGAATTTACAGAGGGTACAGAACAGGTATTTAAGCCGGTCACAAAAGCCACAAAAGATCTTCCGTCGTTGTAACAAAACTAAATCAACCGAACAAACAGCTAAATCAACCGAAAAAATAGTAGAAAGAACTCACCAAAAAGATTCTCCGAAAGCTTCGAGCTAAAATAGTTGCTGTTCAACCACAATTACAGTTGCTGCATCAGGATTACGATTGGTGATACTTTGTTGGACCCAGAAACCCCATATGTTCCAGAATCAAGGTGGGTTCCTTTTGTGTTTCGAAAATACTATGGTATAGATCGAATTACCATTGATGTTGCTACGACAATTATCGGTTTTGCAAGATATTCAGGTCCGCCGGTCCGTCGATGAAATTCGCGAAGGACATTATTGACCACCCTGACTATAGGCAGCATCTCATGGTCCAATTAGAGCTGATCAGCTCCATTAATCCACAACCAGCTGGAATGATGCCTCTGCAAAATTTTGATTCATTGTTGAATCTATAAATATTACATCACCATCTATTTTAAACGTCGACCAAACATGAGCAGCCCCGTCATCAATAAATTCTTTCTTTGCTTGTTTGATAAAATCATGCAACTGTAACTCAGATGATATTTGTTTCTTATCTTTGGTTAATCTGTCAAAATCTAATTTGGTGATGTGCTATGGCTCAATAACGGATAAGCTTATAAACTCATCGTTTGTTGCTTCTAGTGATCTGATGTAATTTTTGATTATATTTAAATCATCTCTGGCTTTTGGTTATATGATTTTATTCCCGGTGGGATCTTGATATTGTTTGCTTTAATAATCTAGTTGTGTCCCACCGGCCCATACTATATAGTGATATTCCTTTAAATGAACTTTTTTAATTAAACAATATTAAATAAATGTATCAAACAAAAAACAGTTGTAAATGGTTGTTGGATGGATCAGCAACACCATGTGGAAAACACTGTCGTGGTGACTATTGTGGAATTCACTCACATAGTATTCGACGAGGAAAGACTGGCACATGACCTTGACTAGTATGTGGAATCGGTGTCAAGGCAAAACTGAATTATGTGTAGGGTGTGGAGGAAAAAATATTGATTACTCAAGCGATATGTTGAGACGAATGCATCCGATGATGTAAAAATAAAAAATGAACAGAATTATATTGACCATTATGTTAACAATAACAATGATCAAGTAAGTGACTCAGCTAACCAAGTTAGTGATTCAGTTGACCATGACTGATTCAGTTGAACAAGACAGTGATTCAGTTGACCAAGACAGCGATTCAGTTGAACAAGACAGCGATTCAGTTGACAAAGACAGTAATTCAGTGACAAAGATGGTAATGAGTTTAGGAAACATCCAGTGTTCACCAAATACGAATCCAATCGAGCTGGAGTTATACGACGTTGTCTTAACAAAAATAACTACTCAGAAAGATCAATAATCAAGGTTATCTTACTGTAGTTATCAGAAATTCCAATGAAAAAATAATTTAAAAAAAAAATATTTCTCACATAGGTCTATATATGAGTGTTTCAATGATGTAATCAAGGACGGTTTAGTTGTTGATCACATTAATTCAATTAGAACAGACAATCGTCTTGAAAACCTGCAAGCGATAACAGCAAGAAAATAGTAAACGTGGAAAAACAGGAAAACATGGCAAAACACCACGGCCAGTTAAATCAATTGATCTTGATACCGGTGAAACAATGGAATTTGGATCAATTTCAGCTGCAGGAAAATATTTTGATATTGACTCAAGAGCAATTAAATTTGCAGTTGATGGTGTACAAAACTCTGCTACATCAAAACGATTCAATCAAAAAATAAAAATTTTATTTATCATCTAGTAAACACTTCAGCATGCAAGATGTTTTGTCAATACTAGCTATTTGTTGGCCAACATTTGGTCATCCAGTAACTACAAAAATCAGCGTTGTCTGATTCAGCAAGAAAAAATATCAGCGAAGCCTCAAAATTGACCAACAACAACCAAGAACAGTTTTTCTTACAACTATTAGTTACTAAAAAACAAAGCCTTGTATTTTTATTTTTTGCGTCATTTTCACTTGGTCTTCTCGCCATTTGGTCGATTAACCCCAATATGTTGTTCATATCATGACTAAAAAAAATCAAATAAAATAGCAGATAAAAAAAATCATTATGTGTCACATATAGTTTATATTACCATGCGTTGGTCATTGCAAAGATTCCATATATGTATTTTTTTTCTTTACGTCATTTTTTTTTACCTGGTCTGGCCGCCATATTCCTCTGTTCACCCCCAGTGCTGCTAAGTAAATCCATCCTCCTTAGATCCATGGCATTACATCTTCCGAATACTCACTTTTTTAATATTAATTCTGGTCAGAACACCTGTGTAGTGCGTATCCACCGGATATTGTCCTGACAAATATTAAATTGCTGACGCATGCGTGCAAACTAGCGACCCGACGGTCCCAATAGCTGAAAATTCCTTCAGAAATAGTTCTTCGCCACATGTAATGTCAGAAAAAAGGCGGAGATTTACTTGTTGGTCTACACTGTTTGAGGAAGAGAACATTTAGAAATACATTTATGATATGTCTACAACTTTATTCCTTAGATTTCAAGTCGTATTCTTGATCATAGTTTTTCTCTTTATTATAGGTTCCCATAGGACTAAAGCCGAACTGATGAAGATACCTTGTTAAGGTATTAAATAATGCAGAATGGGGTTTTCCTTTGCTGTGTGGATTTTTTTTTTATAATATAAAGTGGTTTCAAACCAATTTTATTTTTCAAATTTTTCTCGTCAGGGCCACACTGGAAATATTGTCAAGTTAAATAAAACTTCAAAACCAGGAATACTGACTGGAACTGATAGACCTTATTATGAACGAGCATATCCTGTGACAGCAGTTGCTTATGCTATTTTATCCGCTGAATGATAAACCTAATGTCGATAAACTCTCACCTATGAAAATTTCTCGTGGAGACTTTTGTCACTTAAATTGTGTTGCTGAGCGAGTTACAGAACATTTCGCAAACGCGAAACGAGGAAAAGGTTTAACGGATCTAAGACGCCAAAAAAAAAAAAAAAAAAAATGAGTGGGCAGAAACAGTTATAGATACCGGAACGTCTATCAGCGACGTTGCCGAACTGGAAATTTTTTTTTTGAGATTTCCAATAAGAGTGAAGACATTAACCGGAGAGATTTTATACGAATCGAAATATAACAAAATGGAGCTTCGATAGAGATTATTGATCATAATGCACATGCGTGGACTTCGGACATAACAATATTTCCACAAAATCAAACTGTTAAATTCTATAGCGGCGATATGTTTGATTTTATCAGAAATATCAGTAAGAGTGACCCTGTATCTGTGTGGTTGTTTCAAAGTTCAGAATCTGTGAACTATGATCAGTTTGTACGGCCAAATGAAGATATTTATCGTACAGAATCTCTCCACGGGGAAATGAAAAATCTTGCGCTGAAATACACGAACACCGATGAAATCGGCGCTGGTGGCGGTTATGAAATCACTGTCGAACGATTACTCAGTAATTGTTTTACCGTTTCGTTAGTTGCTGCCCATGCTGCTCAGAAGAAAAATTCATGGAGACCAACACGATTAGAATTTCTTGAAGATATCCAACGCAGCTGTATCGAAACCAGACATAGCGGATTATGGAATACTAAATACAATTATGAGGATATTAGATCGCTTGATATGGTTGCATGTTATCCCGGAAGTTTTCTTGGGATGGGTGAGTGTTCTAAGTATTTCGAGCAATTTGGTCATCCAACACATGAGATGATCAGAGTTGCGATCAATGGACCTTTGCCAGATTTTGATATGACTGGTTTCGTCCATATTTAATCATTCGAGTTAGCACGGAATCTCCATCCGGTTGTTTATGTTCGGTTTGGAAGACATTTTTCAGAAAAATTTTGGGCTCCAATAGTTTTAATTAGATATATGCTTGATACGGGAATTTTGGTGTCATCGACATTCAGTGAAGCAATTATATCATATCGTCCGCAGAAACAAGTTTGGTTAAAATCAGCAGAAGAAATACTCTGATGATGAAAATCCTGATATAACTGATTTTGAGAATAAGCTCACAAAAGATCTCGGCAGAAAAATAATTGGTAAATTTACGCAAGGAGGATGATATGATCACAAACGACATTGTTGTAGACTAATCATCGATGATGCTAAACTCGATTTTATAATTGCCGATTCAACCGAAAAAAAACAAAAAAAAAACCATTTTTATAAGCTGAGAAAATGCTTATTCATCTGATGGAACTAAATTAGGTACAATCGTGAGCTACAATGAAGGTGAATCACCACAGTTCACGCATTTAAGATCTTCGATACTTGCGTATGTTTCGATAAATTTATTATCGATGATAAATAGATTTTCTGATACCGCGGTTAGAGTGGCAACAGATTCATTTATATCAATAAAAAATACACAGAATCACTGAGACAGTTAAAAATTGGAATGACGCGTCTTGGGGCGAATGGAGAATAAAACGAGAAGAGATTCTTAATTATTCTGAATCTGCCGATTATATTTCCGAGGATGATTATTGTAAAAATAATCGTTTATCGGAATTATCATCGGCTCCATCGGTATATGATCCTGTGGCCAGACATAAAACAGTTTATCTCAATGGACTGGGAGGTTCTGTTAAAACAACAGGTGCGACTGAATTATTTCGAAATTTTGATATGGTTGTTTTGACACCCATACATAGACTCGCCAGAGAAATGAACGAACCAGGAGTTAATTCGTGTGCGTATCACAGTTTCTTTCGATGGAAGGGAGATGAATAGACTTCACAACAAATGAGCGAGAGACATATTCCTAAGAATGTTATTTGGGATGAAATATGTACGGTATCGTTGGAAGTATTAAAAATATTTCTTGATTGGTTGTTAACGAGAAAAACTGCGATTACCATGTGTGGTGATCATGGTCAACCACCGCCTTTTGCTGGATCATCTCCGCACGAATGGCTGAAAAAGTTCGTAGATTATTATGAGGAGATAACTGATGCTCATAGAGCTATTGACGAACCGCTGAAAGAATTTAAAAGATTAATCAGACTTCAATCGGATAAGATTCAATGTGAGATCATGCGGAAAGTAATTCCAGTAACTACGATGAATGATTTTTGGAATTCGTGGAAACCTGCTGATTTGATAGTTGCAAGTAGGAAGATAATTCGTGATACACTTCAGCAAGAATTATTTCTGCTACATAAAGAAAAGTTTTCAGAGTTACCAGTGCCGCTTTGTTATCGCCCAGCATATACACGAAAACAAAATACTGAAGTTGAGATTCCAGGAACGAATGAGAAACAAAAACTCGTTCTTCTTGATAATGTTGTTGTTGATGTGAATGCCGTTGAGAGCGCATTAACGATGGACAAATCTCCGTGGACTCTAGGATATGCTATAACGATTCATTCGTCACAGGGATTAACTATTTCTGATACAAATATCTAGATTGTCGATGATAGGATCGAATGGTCGAATTTAGTTTATCTAGCAATGTCGAGAGGCAGAACAATATCTCAGTTACGAAGGATTGTAATGGATCGTATGATGATCGATGAAATTATCAATAACGATACTGAAGTTGTCAAGAAGAAATTAGCTGGTTATCGGCAATCGGACAAAAAAAAACACAAAAAAACCAACAAAAAACGTGATTTCGACATCGATATTGAGTTTATTACGACACTGAAACAACGACAGAATAATCATTGTATGAGCTATAATGCAGTAATGTTATGGCAGTATTCGAATAATGATCCAAGACAATTTACCGTCGACAGGATTAATAATGATCTCGGACATACGCGTGAAAATGTGATGTTGACCTGTCTTGAGTGTAATCGACGTAGGGGTGCTGGTATCCTGCTTTCATAGAAGTGAAGGCGGTAGTAATTGTGTATCTTTAGGAATTACTTGTAATTACTCAAGTACAAATCCACGCCGAGGAGCAGTTGAATATAGTCTGTAGATTGCAGGTCTACCCGTGGATCTTACCACGCTGGAAGTTTTATGTGTGGTTACACTCCAAATAGGATCAGTCGCCCTTTTCTTACAATCTTCAAGTTCACCGGGTTCATATAAATATCTGGCAGTCACATTACCTACTACTGGTTATTTTGAGAAAGATTAACATCGTTGTACTGGTATATTCTTTTGTGATCGCGCTGATGGGTTTCATAGAGGTTGCACGAGTAATTTCATTATTTAATACAGCTATCACACTTGGTAGTCTTGCAACCCATTCACGTGATCTTTTATCCCCGGACTTAAGGTCAGTGGATATTTCCTTTGCATATTGATATCCAAATAACTGCTCAGCAAGTGTTCGATTAAATCGTTCAACGATTGCCTGATCGCAATGAATTGCGGTGCATCCTCGTCTGATTTTGACATTATTTTTTTTCATCAGATATGATACTGCACCAAGAAATTCTTTGCCAGGATCAACCTGTAGTAGATGTAGCCATCGCATGGGTCCTCGTTGATAAATTCGTTCAAAAGCAGATGCAACTTCAGTTGCTGTTTTTGTTGATAATGGTTCTGCTTCTTTATATCTACTTGCCACGTCAACGACAGTTAACGCGTATTTGTATATGCGTGATTGACGTCTACGTGTTTTAATAGTATCATGTTGTAAAACAAAATGTCTGCTTGATGAACTTCGTTGGGAGCGCTGACATCAAAATGTGCATACTGAATTTGTTTAGGTGGTGGTATATAAATTTGCCATATTGCCTGTCGTGCTAACCAATTTTCAGCAACAGAACGCGTGACATTTGCTGCATCAGCAAGTTTACCAAGCGCTGCTTTGCCCCTCCAATATCCTCTTGGGCTATAATAAATCGATTCCATTATAATAGTTATCTATGATTAATTACCAGCCCCTAGCATTAGTTTACCTTACATCGCAGATTTCACTAGGAAGCTAGCAAGTTTTTCTCTGATAGATTTATTATTTTTTTAATGGAATTTAAAGCGTGAATCAACTTCACATCTGCAATATGTCGATGTTGTAAATCTTAACTTTTATACGCAACGTCATGAACGTGGCATGCTTGATCAGTTGCATTTATTGGATATTCTCCTGGTCTTGGTTGGTCTCGTTCATCAAGTCGGATATCAAGTCGGGTTCCAGCACCACAATAATTATATCCAGGAAGTTGTTTTCTCCTGGTACTTAGCCCATGGAGTCCCTGGTAATTTTCCCAGTGAAGCAGCGATATCACCACCTATCTTCGTACGAGACGAAATAAATCTGTATTTGCTTGTACCACATTGTACACACTTGCCTGTAAGTGCATGCTTTTTATTTTTTGTTATTATTGTTGTTAATCCACTGGTGGGGGTGGATGCTCTGCATCGGACACAATATAAATTCATATTGTTTATTATATTTGTACAACATGGATGTAATTGACTTCTCAGCTACACAAAAGCAGGAGCCAATCAAGTATCATGCAGCACTACCAAATTCTATGAGAGCAATTATAATAGGTCCATCTGGGTCTGGTAAGACGCAATTGTTGCTTAATCTGATAATGAGATGGCTCAAGTGGGATAAGTTATATTTGGTGGCACCATCCGTAGATGATCAGCGATGCTACGATGTGCTTAAAGATTTTAATGAAGCGAAGTCGTTGGATGAAGATGATAATGATAATGATATTATTGATTTCATCACCGATATTGATGAAGCTCCATCTGTGGATGATCTCGATGGACTTATTAATGATCTCGTAGTATATGATGATATGATGCTGGACAATCAAATCTAGCTCGGATATTTTCCAGAGGTAGACACAAAAACACAGATGTTATATATGTTACTTAGCGATATACACAAATACCTAAAGTTATCAGAGACAATTGTAATCTTTTAGTTGTGTTTAATGGAGTTGATACACATACTCTGGGAAACATTCATCAGACTTGGTGTTCAGGGGGCATGGATATGATTAAATTCAAAAACTTCTTTTCAAAAGCTCGATCTACCCCACACGGATTTATCACGATAAATTTACATGATCCTCGGTCGTGATATCGTATAGGTCTCGATAAAATTTTGATTGACAGACACAGCAGCAAGTGAGGGCGACGACATCGAGTGAGCGTGCGGTTACATAAACAAACATGCCATAAAAAACAAAAACATAAATGTAAAAAAATAAAGTAACCAAAATAAGCTAACAAATAGAAAAGTTTCGGGTCGGTTAGAGATTCCGGTTTGACGTTATTGATGTTTGTATTTTCATCTCCGTAGGAAACTTTATTTTTCGGCGAAATCTCTAATTGAAAAGTTGTAGGATTCGCCCTCCTTGCTGCTTATGCCGTAACTGGCCTTGCACTTTATACATTCAGATTCAGAACATATGATTTATAGTGATTTGGACACAGTGGAAAGTTCAGTACCGAGAAACAAATGCAGAGACTATATATGGAAAATAACTGTGACTCGAGTCCATATCCCATAAATGAGATGCTATTATACCTCTTCGGTACGAGGTTTCTTCTGGTCTGGTTTCCTGTCGTATGTAGAAGTCCATATGGGACCAGTCTAAAAATTTTTTTTTTTAAGCATGCAATGGAAACGGCCGAAGACATTCCAATTGAGTATCTTTTCTTCCTGTAGAACTGATTGTGTCATTCCTAGGTTGAAAACGGAAAGTCAAAGGGAAACCGGGGTCGTATGATTACTTCGAAATTTGAGCTCGTTTTGTAAGACTTTCTACATACACAACACTTACACTTACAGGTATCTATCATAGTCACCAGTGAAAACTATTTAAGTAACTAAAGTTACAGGCAGTTGAAGTTGGCCAAGTATGTTGTCAAGTTCGGAGAAGTTCCACAAAGGAAAGCAACACTGTTTGTAGACTATGTAGTCACACATTTGGAAATAGTTTCCACGAAACGTTTGGTGCTGCTGTATAAAATGTATAAAGTTTGTACATACATCCCAATCTATCTTGCTGAGTTTCAAGGGTATACAGAATGAACGAAACGAAAGATAAATCTGTGTTTAAATGCATGATAATAATTATATATATATATATATTAATCTTGTAGTCTAATATAAATGCATGAAACAAGAAATCCATCGAGGTATCCGAGGGATGGCATGTTCAAATACAATATTTAAATACAGTAGTTACATAGCATTTTAATTTAAACGGGGGTAACCTTGATTATGTCTCTAAAATGATGCGGATTTTGAATTCCATTAAATCATGAGGGGTTTGGTGTACCAAATTACAGTTAACATGTTCAAAATGGATGCCAGTCTTTGTTGGGCATGTTAGAATTAAATTAACAAAACACTGGTCTGTTATGATTCCTGATAGTTCCACCACGTAAGACCCATCAGGGAGTGATGGGTCTTACTGCCTAACTAACGGCACTGTGTAGCGTGTTTTGATGTCGACTAGCAGTGTAATGAAAGTCAAATTTTCAGGAATATCACACACAACTGGCAACCAATAACGATGCTTTTCTACAAAGTAAAGTTATAATGTTTTACTTACCCTGATGTCTTTTCTCTAATAAATTCAAATTCTCAAAAAAGAAATGGACCAGTTTTTGAGTTTTGTTGGCCTACATTTCTTTTGGCTGGTAAGCAATGAAAGCCGGGAATGCTGTAATCGGGTTAGGTTGAAATATTATTCTTTAATGAAACGAATAAAAAATATATTATGCCTGTTGGAACCATAAGCAACGTTTCATTTCATTCAAGAAACATATCCCCCACATGAACCTATTTGAACATACTTCGGCATACCTCGACTACCGTCACATTTCAACAAATTCAAATGTATGTCAACAGAACATGAAAATGCGTCCATTTGCTAGTGTAATATTTTGATTCCACCGGGATAAAGACAGCACAGTAAGTATATTAATTACACATAAATTAGTGGAAGAGTGTCGATATAGGCTGCCAAGTGTGTGAGATATTCCTCAAACTTTGACTACTTGTTCTGATGTCAACGACATCGGAACAGGCTATGCAAGGCCATTATTTGGGTTGTAAGACATAGCACTAAAACAAAAACAACATGTGCTACGTCTACATGTAGGATTAGATTCCTGATTGTTTGAAAGAAGCAAAAGCAGTTCCAATTATCATATGGGACAATCATCTTAATAAAAGTAACTGCAGACTAGCTAGCACTTTAGCCACTATATTCAGACAGAAATTAATTGAGAACCAGCTGATAACATTTTTAACATTCTTGGGTGCTTTTTAGAAAGATCATGAATGCCTGACTGCACTTTTCTGTTTGGCCAGACTACAGCTTTATGCTTACCAGAAGACTGGAAGGAGGCCCTTAACAAAAATGAACATGTAGCTATAGTTCTGATGGATTTATCTAATGCTTTTGACTGTCTCCATCATGTTATTTGCATTTTCAAGGTAAGGGATTATGTCTCAGAATGGTCAGCAAGTCAATTGTTGATATGGCTGTCAAGCTGAAAGCAGCAAATTAAGATGCAAATTGCCAAGAGTAGTTAGAAATTCCATAAGAGGTCCATCCTCAACCTTTTTAATGCTTTACTAATATATTTTATTAAATATGGTTTTCTATAAAGCTCTTCTTGGTCAACACTTTCATTTTTCTCCGCACTGATTGACACACTTGAAAATGAGTTCTCTCTTATGATCGACAGGTTTCCTGTGAACAGAATGAAAGTCAACCCAGAAAAGGTTAAAACACTGGGTGTGGATTAAATGACATTCAGTATGAAACCTATACTTAACCTAAGTAGTTCCATCATAAACAGTGAAGAAACTATCAGACTGCTAGGATTTCTTATTTCAAATTGGTCCACATGAGAAAATTATATGAAAGCTTAGAGAAAACTGCCTTAAATGTATTGGTCGGAAGATAACAAGAGTCAATAAGCTGACATTATTACATACCTTTATTCTTTCCAATTTCAGCTTCTGTCCCATAGCCTGGCACTTCAGCAGTGATAAGAATACAAGTAAACATAAAAAATTACAAGATCATTTTCTTAGATTTGTATATGATGACGTCACCATTGGTTATGACGGCCTCATATTTAAGGCAATATGCCAACCATGAAAATGCATAGACTTAGCTCATTTCTCTGGAGACTTTTAAAATTCCAAATAAGTTGCTTCCAAATGTTCGGATGATTTGCTGTTTTTTTAAACACAATAAATACAGTGTTTAGATCTGCAGCTGCCATTTAGTGGAATATCCTAACTAAATCATTTCTGCCATGAATCAAATTTCAGTTCATTTAGATCCTTAATTTTATCCTAGAATGGTAAAGAGTATTAATTCAATATCAGCAGTTAACTCATTAACCCCTGGTACCACATTTGTGTGTCAGGAGGTAGTACCCTACTTCCAAGCTCTGTAGTGTCATGGTCATTTAAGATACGCCAAAATGTTGGTATTGCAGAAAAGTAGACAGATGTAGCTCTACAAGGATACCTTTTGCATCACAAAATACAGAAGGAAAAACATTTTTTGAGACATGATTTTTTTACACCAAAATTTCGCTTGTCAGAATGGGATTTTGTGTCTGGATTTTAGGCTTTTTGGCCTCAGTTCTAAGGCAGAATGGTCTGAACTGCACACAGACAGGTGAACCATTGCAAAAGTAGGATAAGTTTGGGATTTCAAGTAAAAAGTGGCCAGGACAGGAAAATGATGGGTCCAATAGGCCAAAAAACACCCCCAACTCCAACTTTTACCCTTCTGCACATGTGCAATCAAAATAACCAAGAAAAACAACATTCCTAACACAGCTAGGTGTCAGGCCAAATGGAAATCACTTGGATGCAGATTTATTTGGATGTATACAGAAGCAGCCACCAAAATATGTTTCCTACTCATATTTCAGGTGAAAATGACAAAATGACGAAAATCTCCACAGGTTAATAAGTTAATATCCCATTCTTCCCTACCCCCACCAAATCTCTTGCCATGATATGACAGCTGATAAATGTGTTAGTATTACTAGTTTTACTGTTAAGTGCCTTACTATTGCTTCATTTTTTTGTTATTGCCTTTTTTTTAAAAGTGGGATTCAGTTTGCTTATCAGAATGCTTATAATCCTAATCTGTACTTCCTTTTAATTATTTAAGATACCTAGATTTTTAAAGTTTCCCTGTTTTGGAGGGTTTTCTTTCTTGTTAGCATCCTTCAGGTTCTAACATATCCCTTGTTTTAGTTACCTTAATACTAAATTCATTTTTAAACTTGTTTTGCTTGCTTGTTTGATTATAGCTTGAATTCACTTGGAATATAGTGAGATAATAAATGCCTTGGATATATATCAGCATGGTAATATACATACAAAAATCATTAAGTTTGTACACCGGAAACTTCTGCAACCATTCTTCAAATCAGTATGAATTAAATAAGGTTATAGTTTGATTAATTGCACTACTGACTGAGAAGTTACAAGTGACAAAATGGTTGATGCATTTGCAACTTTTGTTTTATTGGTATGATCCATAGGATTAACCATGAAGTTGCAGATGGCTTAAATTACATGCTATGTGATTACTTGCTTACTTGTACCTCAAATTATGTGCTACATGATTTAATATTATGCCATGTTTGTATGTCTTGGAAGTAATGTTGAGTTAATGTCTTTATCATTTTATATGCTGTTGGTAAAAGGTCAGTAGAACTTGTATTTAGTTGTTGTTTTAATCATGTTGACTATAAAAAAATCTAATCTTAGATGTCTGGTCAAATAAAGTATTCAGCAAATATACAACATCCTGGTAATAGTTACAAAAAAAACACATCCTTTAAAGAGAAAAACATTAAAATTTAATGCAAAGAAACTTTTTTCATGAAAAGTGCTTCCCTGGACTCTCATGCAGGGTTTGTTCTAGAACTGTCAATTTGGGGATGGTAGGAAATTCTAGATGTCTGGTCAAATAAAGTATTCAGCAAATATACTACATCCTGGTAATAGTTACAAAGAAAACACATCCTTTAAGGAGAAAAACATTAAAATTTGATGCAAAGAAACTTTTTTCATGAAAAGTGCTTCCCTGGACTCTCATGCAGGGTTTGTTCTAGAACTGTCAATTTGGGGATGGTAGGAAATTCTCCCCACCATTTGAAAACAGTGTGTGGGATCAGAACATTGGAGAGATATATAGGTTGGGCTTAAAAATAAGATTACAATTTTCATTTATTTGACGATTTTTTGGCACAATTTGTCTCAGAAATCAGTATCCATTATGCATGCTGGAATTGACCCAGGCAAGACGATAAGTAAGCCAACCTGACGTGTAATATTGTAGCATGTGCAGTACTGCAAATATTTATTAACAGTGACCTTTTCCCAGCAATGCCACATTCATTGTAAGAATCATCCATACTTCAAGTAATAAATTAACATAAGATAATACATCTGGGTATTTTACAAATTTAAACTTAATGATATGACAGTGGAATTCAAAGATTGTTCAGTGCCAGTTCAAGTTCAAATAATCTTTATGTGCTTGCAGCATATAAATTAAGTAACATTTTAGGATTATTCACCGGCAAGACAGATTACAAGTATGATATATATTTTGTATAGTAGTATATACATTATCACCTACTTTTGTCCACGACTTAATAGAGGACATACATAGACAAACTACCAACAATGATGTAAAACAATACAATAGTACTTACAGTAGCACCTACTGTTTTTTATGACTTAATACAGGACATATATAGACAAACTACCCAACAATGATGCAAAACAATACAGTAATACACATAGTAACACATAATTTCACAAGACTTAACAAAGTACATATATAAATATATATGCATACATAATTTTAATAGCTGTTTGCTGTCACTTCTTTTAACGACCAAAAATGTTCCAAGAATGAATATTTTAAAAAAATCTCCAACAAGCAATTCAGTGGTTATATTGGTCTATCTATATTTTTGTTAAAAATGTAGAATAATATAACTCTTTATTCCAAAATTGTGTAATACACAGGAATGTATTTATGATTTTAAATATAAAAATATAATGCAAATTAATTGAAATGTAATTTATTACTTTAAAAAAGTAATATAATCTATTTAGTGACTGTGTCCAAAAGTAAGTAATTGGAATCAAAATTTTCAAAAGTAATTATAATTTAGTCATGTTTGAATGTAATTGATCCCATGTTGGACTTGTATGTGAAATAGCACCTATTCTCCAGATTATCTACCAAAATACTTAAATCAAATTCCTAAGATCAGTCCAATGCAAATGTCTTATGTTTGCAGTATATATTACTTCAAAACCAAATATAAAAGCCTTGAAAAAAAATCTTTGGATAATTTTATAAAGCTTGGTTAGATTGCAACTTGAATATACCTCATTGTCATTGAACATCCAAACAAATTTAAAAAATTGAAAGTAGAGAAGCATGATGGTTTGAAATTTACTACTTACTAACTGTCAGTCCAACAAATATGAAAAACAAACTTGATTCGCAATCCCTTCAAGACAGATGATTTTGTGCTGAATTGGTTGTGTGCTATAAAATCATACACAAATTTGTGGATATTCCATTCTGACCTGATATAAGACTACTGACCAGAATTACAAGATACTTATGCCTTTCTTTCTTTGTATAGATTAAAGCACTGGCTAGTCATAAATATTCCAACAGAATATTGCTGTCTTGCCTAAACTACTGTCGTCAAATCAGCATTGCATACAGTATCATTATATACCCTAAGAAACATTTTTTTCGTACTTTTTCTTATTTTTTTCCACCAAATTTTGACACTTATAGTTTTTCTTTGATCACGTTAATGTTACTCCTTTTCCGTCATTTGTACTAATATGCACAATATTGATCATTTTTATGTTGCTTTGAAGGTTCATCGAAGTGATCCATGTAGGCGAGAGCATCCCTTCAGGAAATTTAAAATGGCATCCTGGGATGGGGGGGCCGGCAAAGGCCCATCAAATCCCCCCATTTCCCCTAATTTGAAACAGATGCAGGGCCCAGATAATTTCCATCAAGAGTCTGAGGAAAATGTGACTCAACAGACAGAGGAAGTCTTTCGAAATTTCCTGTACCAGTCATACAGGAATGAAAAAATGAAACAAGAATTTGATGCCACACCCTCTGTTACAGAGTTTGCCAACTTTACGCAAGACCCATTAAGGTATAAATGTTATTGAGTTGAAAAATTTAGGAAATTATTTTGTATGGTAGCTTTTGTTTGCTTCAGCAAGTTTTTTTCCCTGATGCTTTAGTCCTCTTTAAAATGCAGTTTCCAAAGTTATAGAGTCTCCCCAAAAAATGGGCTATCAATCCTTCTGTCCAGTTTAACCTCATTAGAAAATTCAAAATTTTTCAGGGTCTAAAGAATTTCAAAATCAGATGGTAGCTCAGCTTATTATCAAATAAAGAACATCATAACCCAGCTTAAATCTTTATCCCAGAGAAAGTATTTTATTGTTTTCCACAACTAAGACCATGATCGTCTGGTTTATTATGCAGTAACAGGTCTGGCTTTATGCTGTTAATGGTTGGATGTTTTATAATTGATTACAGCTAATGTTAAAGAGTTTGCACCAATTGCTGCATGGATCCAGTTACACCCAATTGTTACTTGTTCTTGATTTTCTGCATTTTTATTTGTACACCATCACCAGATATCCTTGTGTTATTGATTCCTTCCGTTTGACACATTTGCTTAAGTGCAGCTAGTCACACAATTTTTAATAGATAGCCATGAAACTTAGAATTATGGCGTATTTTGATTGGCAACTGAATGCAGTGTATGACAGTTGTGTGAATGTAACTAGTCCCAGTAGTTTTAATGAATCATTGAAACTCTGTACATGTTATGGTCATCATCTAAGATGAAGATGTCAACAAATCAGAGTGCTTATATCTTTTTTATGAATGTTTTTAATTTTTTTTACTTGCAGCTGGATGTAGCATGTGACATTATTTTTTTAACATAGCTGTTCTCACATTTCCCAGTCGATCACTGTGAAACTTTGTATATGTTATTGCCATCGACTGAAGATGTGCATATTTACAAGTAACTGCTGTCACAATTTTTATCTCGACTGGTCATAGACCAAGAGAGCTTATTAGATGGACTTTTATTTGTTATCCGGTGACTCTTTTGTCAATAAGCACAAGAAAATGGTACCAATCTGGCATCCAATATGAAAATCTTGAGAAACTTTATTGCTTTTCCTCCTGTACAGATGGTTGTATGAACATTTTGATCCTTTGAAATAACAGTATGTACTCCAAACCAAATGTTCTATATTCACTCCTGTTACGCTTATATGAGCAAGGCATTATTATTAATGATCACATTATCAGTATTGTTAACAGTATTAAGCGTTTATTTTAGGACCTTTTTATGGTAATTGTTTGCAGGGGAGATAATGTTTTACAGAACCTCTGATATTTTTCCCCAGGCCTTCATTATACATTTATTGCAGTTTGATTCGATTGCTTAAGGAATTTGTCAAGCAAAGGAGAAATATTCCCTGAGGCTACATGCTGAGAGGAATATTATTTATTGGGTGGGTGGGTTGGATAATTCCTTGTAGTATATCAAATCAATAGTGAATAATTGTTTCATTACATGACATTTAACTTTCTTGTAGTCATTTGCCATAGTGGTAATAAGACAGCACATGGTTAATTTTGTTGTTAATTAACACCAAACAAAAATACACAGAAAGAGTGCGACAGAAGATGGGCTTTTCTTTGTTGTTGTTGTGGGGCTTAACGCCATTTTCAGCACACGATAGGCTATACATGGCGGCCAGTATTAATGGTGGAGGAAGAAACCGGGAAATACCCGGAAAGAACCACCGACCTACGAGAAGCTACTGACTAGCTGCTTTTCTTTGTATTGCAAAAAATGTTAAACATTCGATGCTTGACTTAAAACATTATTTTTACTTTTTCCTTGTAAATTGGTATTTAAACTGCTGTTTAAAAGTACAATTTTGGACAGACCGAAGGTAGGAAAGAGGAAAATAGATGAGCAAACAAACAGAAAATATATTTCTTCAGTAATTTGTGATGCATGATTCCCACTTGCACAACATATACTCAAAGCAGGTATGCTGGTGAAAAAAGGTCAAGTGAGCTGTCGGAATATTAAAGCACATGAGGGTAGTAAAGACAAAAGGTTGTAATTTAACCCATTAGAACACAGCAATAATGATAATAATAAATGATAGCAAGATAGTGATACAAATTGTTAGGAAAGAGAACATCAGCAAGATCAACAGTTTTAAAAACTTTACTGCAATGTTTTGGACATAATGCAGAATCATAGCACTGTTCACAATTTATGTTTTTGTTCCATGTGACCTTTATTTTATCTTTTTGCATCCAAAACCTATTATTTATATCAGTACATTATTATGGGACAATAATTAATAAATATCATAAATGTTAGATAATGACAATTTGCACTGTTGACAAGATTTTCAAAATTATTTTTCAGCCCAGCATCTCAGGTGGGTCGACAGTTGGCAAAGATTGGGGATGATATCAATGAGCGATATGCAAATGAATTTGATCAGATGATAAACTCCCTTAACATCGATCATGTCAGTGCCTATGAAGCCTTTGCTGGTGTGGCCAGAAAGTAAGCCTTTCATTCGGTTAGACTCGGACCTGCAGTTCTCACAAATGCAGTTATATCATTAGTTGAGTAATCATAGGCAATAATAAAACAACAATATTAACATCAGTACTCTTGTACACCAGAAAAACAAGTTCCTTAATAAAACAACTTGAAGGGCAGAGGCGATAATGATGTTGGCTAGACAGAATAGCAGCATGAAAAATGAACTTGAGATTTTATAATATAGAATTTCCAAGGTTAGTCAGATGTGATTTTCAATTCCTTTTGTCTTACAAATGAATATTGATAACATGATTGGATCTAGGCTGTGTCATTATTTATTATTAACAATATCTTGGACAGTGGGAGACAGTTATGTCTAGATGCATTGTATAGTTACCATATACTCATCTGCACTTTCAGTGATGTGTGGGAGCTTGGATCATATATGTACAAACTTAGAGTTTGAAATGATTTTTCCATTAGGGAGTCTTTGCAAATGCCAATTCAAATTTGACCCCGCATGTTGTAAATTCCATACAGATAGATGCTACTTTTAACACCAATGAGTCAATAGTGTTAATAATGCAATAAACCATTGCCAGTAACTATCAGTGTTTGTTTTAATCAATGAAGGGGTGACAGATGGCCATGTAGCAGCTGGCAATGCCTACCAACTTTAAATTTACTGCTTGTCACATGCATATCAATGGGAAAAGAAAAATAACAGTTGAGTTTTCTAGAAAAGACTGCATCTGAAACCTTAATCAATTAAGTTTCAGGGTCTATATCAGGAGAAATTTAGGTGGAATAGTTACTATAGTCTTGTCAGTCTCCTCCAGTCCACCGAGTTGACTTTTCTTTGCATCGAGCCAGCAGCTACCCATTGCATCTCCATTTGATACTTCAGTATTCAGGATATATGATCATCTTTCATGTTACTCATAAGTTAAAAGTGCAGTCTAAAAAGTTGTTACTCAGTAGTTACTTGTTTCATAATGAAATTCATTGCTGATTTATTGACTATTTGTATCAGCAATTAGGTAAAATCATGCTGAAAATTTATATGAGCCTCCAAGAAGTAAGAGGAAGTTAGTGTTTTTATAGCCTCCACACTAGCATAGCTAAGTGGACTTTTATGGGCTTAATACAGGTAAAGAGAGCTTAAATTATTCAGTTTATTATCTTATTAAAAAGAGGAAAATAATAACTCCATAATGAATATCATTCACCTGTTTTCGAGGTAAGCATCTAACGTCGTTACCAAGTTACAAAAAATGAGGAAAAGTTATTATTTTAATAAAGTTTAATGTGTACACTAAAGCATGCCCTTTATACAGCAGTCACCTATTCTCAATGCCTATTGATCAACAGTCCAGTGTTTTCCAACTCAGTAGTGGTTTGTCAATGCTTATAGCAGTCACTAAAGCTTATAAACTGTAGCCCAGCAATTAACAGTGGAGGTTTGATAATTGTCAATGAAAATTTAATTAAATTTATTGCTTAAATGAATATCAGTGTGAAAAAATTTGATGATTCCAAGACTAATCTCTCTTTCAATCCAGGGTCTGGGGTGGGCGCCCAGAGCTTCATACTGTCAGCAATTTCTGGGGAGGTGGGTTAGGACCACTAGTTTGACTCAGCTTTAAATTCATGTGTTTCTGCAGTTTCTGCTTTGGCAGTTCTGCATACAGGTATCTCTCTGTCTCATTTTGAAAGGAATATGAGAATTTAGTAAATTGTATTTTCAGTCAACTTTTATCTTATAATAAAATTGAAAATAATAAAATTGATAGTTTTTGACAATTTTCATGATGTGACTGCATGCACCCAGTTGTTTAGCCCCCTAATTTAATGTCTCTATTGCTTTTGTTTTCTCCTATTCTATGTTAATCTTATTGTTTAATGTTGCATTGTTTCCCACTCTTGGTAGTTTGAAATAATGCTGTAGCTCAGTAGTCTGCAGTGCATTATTCAGTGACTGCTCACTGTCTACTTCCTTCTCTCTCTCTCTCTCTCTCTCTCTCTCTCTCTCTCTCTCTCTCTCTCTCTGTGTTGTAAATTGAACCTGCTTTGGTTTTGTTTTTGTTTTAAATATCCATGTTAATGCATTAAAAAGCAAGTAGTTTAGAACATCTTCACCAACAATAGGACATTGGTATTCATGGATCAGCTTCATAGATGTAATTGTAAAGAAAATCATATTTTACACAGACAAGCTTATGAAGGGGACCATATTTTACTAAGAGAATTTGAGCAAATGTATTTTTAAGTATTGACTGCATAAGAAAGTTCCTCCAATATAATTATGGTATTGTTTCAATATAGGTTTTGGGGGAATTAATTGCATATATTGTGAAAAATTAGTATGGAGTCATGAGCAGAGTCTTACAATACTGCTCTCACTTCTGCAAAGGAAATTGATGATTTGATACATTGCCCTTTCATTTGACATTTACGAGGCTGCAGGTGGCTGAGTAATCTGAGATGCTCGCCTTTACAGATCACTTGCACATCTCACCTCTGTCTGCATGGATTTGAGTCTTGGCTTGGCCAACATGATATGAGAGAAAGCTTTCCATTTTCTTCCCAAGGGTCATTGGTTCTTCCAGGGTTTTCCAGGGCTCTTCCTCTGCCAAATATACTGGCTGCCATGTATACCCTATCATGTGCTGAAAAGTTGCTTTAAGCCTACAAAAAACATAAAGTTGTTTAACAGATAGCTGTATCAAAATTGCTAGTTCACAATATGTATTGTTTTATGAAGTTGAGACAGTGAGGACCATACTCATACCACTACATCTTCAATGACACATCTCTTAATCCTGAATAATTCACAAAATCAGAAAATAGTCCAGGGAAGCTTCATGCTTCACATTAGAACAATGGTGTTTCACAATGCTGTGTTTCCCCAGTGATGTCACATGGCCTTCATTCATGGAAGATGCTGAAGTTGTACATTTCAGCAAAATATCTTGATAACTGTCAAACACATTGGGTCAGAATTTTCAGATATTGCATAAATCATGATACCAAATAATTTAGAGGTATTTGAAGCAGGGGACTCAGGTCTACCTTTATGGGCAGTGATATGTACCTGTACATATACCCTCTACATTTGTTGTTATAATGTCAGCATTGGTCCACTTACAATATTGGTGTTATTCTGAGGGTGGTTGTATAATGGTTTATAATTTCATGGATTATTAGGACCAAGGATAGATAGATATTAAATATAAAGAATAATATAAAACAAAATATGATGTAATTGAACAAAATTCAGTTTAGAAAATTGCTTAACCAGTTAATTAATACTTTATTGAACTGGCCATAAATGGTATTTAGTGTCCTACTTGAAGGCATCCTGTATAACTTCATAACCCTAAATGAAATTATGAGGTGTCAGTTTAACCCCTCTCAGAACCCCACGTCACACAGCCATATATTGAAAAGTTTAATTTTTTGTGATGCTTGAATTTGCTTGAAGTTAAACAGATTTCTTTATTATCAGGTAGGAAAAATAAAATTCAGATAAAAGATATAAGTCATGGTTAATACAGTGGTCCCCACTCTTATACGGCCACCTGTTCCACACTTGGAAAGTGGCCTTATAAGATGAGTAGCCTTTCCAGAGGGGGACTATGTGTGTGTGTGTGTTTTTAGTTATTTATGTAGCTTTAACAATTTTAGTCATATTGCTATGATGTCTGCAGTGTGGCAGTTGATAGTGATGTCTAGCACAGGGGCATCATGCCGCAGACATGTAGCATGATGTCACACCCAGTCACATTATCCTGACACCAGACCGACCAGTCCTAACACTAACCTCTTAATGCTGAGTGCCTAGCGAGGCAGCTGTTAGTTCCATTTTTATAAGTCTTTGTTATGACTCAGCCGGGGTTTGAACCCGCAACCTCCCACATCTGATGCAGATGCTCTAACCACTAGGTCACCGGAGCTGTTCTGTATTTGTGAGATGTGTATGTATATGTATGTGTATATAGTAGGAAAGCTACATATAAGAAAGCAGTTAATATCTTCATTTAAAAGTAGCATTAATTATTAAAATGTTCTTTTCTTAAAAACAATTTTTTCAAGGTAATGTAAATTAATGGTTCTTATTCTTAAGCATGAAATGTGAGTGGGGTAATGTTGGCATGCACATTATAAAACCATTCAAAAACATTATTTAAATCTTGCTACATATGTTGTTTCATATTTATAAAAAATTCTCTTTCCATTTACTCCATTTTCTCACTGCTACAGAATATTCACCTTATCTTCTACGATTTTGTTTATTTAAGTCTCCCAACAAAATGTTTTGGCAAGTGAACTCTCCCCATTGTTGTCAAGTCAAATAACAGTTTCTTCTAAAGTATTATGTCATCATTTACTTGATGACATGTTACAGTTTTGCAGTGATTTATTTCTATGTTGCTAATTGTACAGTTCTGCAATTCAAGTTTGCAACGAAACTTTTGCAAATGAAATGCCTTGTTATAAAGGAAGTGATACATGTACTGTCACATGATTTTTCAGTCTTTGTCTGGTACCTTGTTTTATTCAAGGTTAATTTCTGTGTATGTGTTAATCCACAGAATCTATATTTAACCTATCTGACCATGTTATGATCTTGACAATTATGCCCAGAGCTCAATCAAAACATTGCTGATCCCATTTCTGTCTGACCATGTCATGATCTTGACAGTCTTAATTGTCAATTCTGCTGGTCATGTTAGAGGGGTGGCCTATCTTGAGGGGTACTGTTGAACACAAACTTGTTGATGCCAAGGGATTCTTGCTGTAAAGAGTGGGTGGCCACTGGTCAGGGGACAGTTCATGTGGGGGACCACTGTATATTCTACAAAAATATATTTGACATGAGTCTTCTTTGAACAGAATCTTAAGTTTTGGAAGGGGTATGTGGTAATTTAAAAATCTCCACATATCAAATATCTTTTCAGCATTATCATGGAAGTCAGTGTTAAGAATACACTAAACATGCATGTAATTGCTTTTTGTCAAACTCATCTTAGCAGAAGCTTGACATAGTGATCACATTTGTGTTAATGTGTTGTCTCCATTTGTCCCTAGGTCTTTCTGTAGATCTATTTGTCTTTAGATATGTCCACACCCTAGATTATGGTTAAGTTTTTATGATTAAGGTCAATATTAAAGGTTTTTACTTTCACTTTCTTCTGCAACAAGACAAGATATTAAAATCTGGTTAAATCAATTAGTGCTGAAGTGAAAGCAGTTAGTGTAGAAAATGTTATTTTGTCTATAGTTTAAGTTGATGGTGTCAGCATGATAGGGGAATTTGATAGTTGGGAAATCCATTCTTGGCACTGTTAGCCACAAGTGGGGATGGGGTTGGCTGAACAGATGTGTTTGTTTGACCAGATATATACATTCATTTGCACATACATGCATGTTTGTCACGGTGTGCAAGTATATTCTTACATCATAAAAGATAGAAGTTTCAGAACGTGGAACATGATATAGGGTGTCTTGTAAATGTGCCAAAGTTTTCTTCAGGTTAGTACCAGGATATTTAATGAATGCTTGTTGTGTATGATTTAGATTTTTAATTTAGCTTTAACAATTTTAATCATATTACTACGATGTCTACATCGTGGCAGTTTATAGTGATGTCTGGCACTAGGGTATCATACTGCAGACATGTAACATGTCCCACACGGTTACATTATCCTGACACAAGGCAACAAATCCTAACACTAACCTCTTAATGCTGAGCACCAAGTGTGGCATCTGCTAGGAAAATTTTTTAAGTCTTTGGTATGACTTGGCTGCCCGAGGCAGACACTCTAACCACTTAGATCATCAGAACAGTCAGAGGTCTAATGGGGTTGTGTTAATGAGTAACTGGGCAAAATGCACAGTAATGCAGTTTTTTTGTATATTGCTAGTTTTGTTTTAATTTTCCATGTAGAGAGGGTCTCTTTGTGTAAACATCCAGGTACGAAATGTTGTGAAATTGCACTGACAGTTGGGTTCATTTGAGAAAATAAAGGGTAAGAGAGATTAGAAAAATTACTTTATGTTGCTTTCTCTTCAAAATTCAGTAAAATTATTTCTTTTCCTTTTAATTTCTAGGTTGTTTCAGAATGGAATCAACTGGGGCAGAATTTTGGCATTATTTTGCCTAGGATACAGGATAGCTATGAGAGTGTTGAGGCTGGGAGACAGAATTAATGAATTTGCATCTGTGCTTAGAAATGTCATCAGGAATATAGTCCGTTTTATTGGTGATGCAGCAAGTGGAATTGCTAGTTGGATTGCCAGGCAGGGAGGCTGGGTAAGTATAGAAATTAAACTTGACATGTAAAACCTTTCTTGACAGACCATTTTTCTTCCCCAAAAGGTGTACTATCAAGAAAGGTGGTCTATTAGTAGAGGTCATATGCAGGGTTCACCTCTTATAAAGCCACCCCTTCTGCAACAATCAAGTGGCCTTATAAGAGGTGTGGCCTTTCTAGATTGGGACCAGTCAGATGTGATTAATAATTATAAAAGAGATAACTAATATTTTAGATATTTAATATTTTCATCAAAAAACTAGCAATTTATGGAATCAGTGTGATAAAACTTATATTAATGTTATTTAAAATTATTATCAATAATTATCAGTGAGGCACAAAATGATTTGAGAACCATTGATGATAAACAGACTTTTGGTTTAACTAATATTCTCCTTTTCATTCCATCTTCCCACTGTAGCAGACTGTATAATTGGCAATGTTGAGACACTTCTCAATTCCTTGAGCAGGTGTTGTGCTAGAGCTTTCCTCAGAAAGATTTTGACTGCACAGTTTGTCACTCTTCCCTTGTCCTTGAGCATGTGTTCCTCATACAGAGACTCTTTCCTCTTCTTCAGCATGTTTTCTGCTGGTACCATATTTGCTGGTCTGTAAGTTGATAAAAAGTATAGGACAAATTTGCTAATTTTGTTAATTTTCCATCCTTCATCCATATATAAGCTGATGCAAAGTATAAGACTAGGCCATTTCAGTACTTTGGCTTCATCTTTTTCACTAGTAACTTCTGGTTTCATGAATATTAATGGTATCATCATATGTTTTTCCAGATTGAGAGATTGCATCACCAATGCTAACATTTTTTATTTACCATAGTTTTGCAGGCAAATATGGTAATTTTCTCAGAAATACCTTGAACCTACATGTTGAGGCTCTTCCTTCTACCTTGAGCATATATTTGAACTTAGCAAACCATATATGACCCCTTTGTATTATTAACTGATTATTGATTTTTCAGTCAGATGCCATGTCCTATGTGCCACAGATGGAAAACAAGTATTGGGTCTTCATGTTCTTTGCAGCTGTATCTGCAATAGCAGCAGTGATTTACTTGCGAAGATGAGGACTTTGTTTTAGTAAATTTGAATCATGTTGTAGATAGACTAATGTTTATATAGACCTGACAAAGCTCAGTGTAAATATATTTTTACCCCATTTCTTCCATGCCAAAATTGTGATCTCTGGTTATGAATGCAAAATGTTGTCGTGTCCATATATTTAAGATATGTTAGTTTGAATTGCACACTTCTGATGGCATGAAATGCAGTCAAAATAAAAAAGATCCATTTTTGTTTACCAGATAGGATCAGAACACGTGTCAGTGCTTTTTCAACAGATAAAGTAGAAAATGTATTTGTTTCCTATATTGAACAGAAAGAAGTGATAAATATTCAGTGATCCAATCTGAGAAATGACATTTTTAAGAAAAAAGATCGATTCATAAATTTTCTTCGATAAATTAGGTTTACATTTTTAACAGTGCTGTTGATGTGTAATTAGGTATAAAGGTATGTCTTTTAATGTTCATGAACAACTGTCATTTTTTGGTATGTCCCTTATGTCTTTCAGTGTTCATGAGCAACTGTCATTTTTGGGTATGTTCCTTATAGGTTTTATTGTAAAATTTGTGCTTCACCTTCATCTGTATAATCTTTGTCAGTGCTCTTATTTCCACTTTTGGAAATAGAAAAGTATCTTGTTTCACAATTAAATAGTCACATTCAACTAGACCAAGACCTGCCAGCCCTTACTGTTTAAAAATATGCTTAAATTATGGTCTTATGCAACAAAAAAATGATAAGTCAAAATTGGATATCAGCTTTGTCCAGGTTTCAGACTCCATAAAAGTTGTCAGGGTACAAGACTAACAAGGGGTACCTCGGACACTTTAATCTACCTGTGTGTAACTGCCATTATGATCAAGCTTTTGCATGGCATGGAAATGTCATCCAGTAAACACACTGAAGGTGAGGGAGACCATAAACCTTTGAATAGTCCTAAACAGTCTGCATGGATATATACACATTATTTAGGTACTTGGTCATTCTTTTAAAAAAAGGCAGGAAAGGCAACGATTACATTTATTATACATAATGTTGTATGATTTGAGTATTGCTCATTGATTGCCACCATTGCTTGAACAAAAAAAGATACATAAAGGTTACATGAACTTGAGAGATCTAGCAAAAAGCTGCTAATCACCAGGGGGTTTAGAAACGCAGATGCTGAAACTGGAGATCATTAAGGCCAAGTATACTTTATAATTGTTTTAGTTGATCATAATGTTTCTTTCACTACATCAGACCACAATTCTGAACTTGTAATATGTATGTTTTCCAAATGGACAAAGCAATACATGATATTTTACTAAATATTACAGAAAATTGGGTCACATGTATGGAAAAATATAGACTGTTGTAATGAGAATGTCTTTTAAGGGTTAATAGGTCTCTAGACCTCTTGTGAGGTCTGTGCCAATGAATGGTCTGGTAAAATACTGCAGTTTCCTTGAACCAAGAATGAAACTAAAATTTGATAAAGTGATTGGATTGGCTAATGAGATGATACATCATTCTGAGGATAAGATAATGTTAAGTTTTGTATAAACATGGATAATTTTGTTGAATGATTGAGATATACCTCCTTCAGCAGCTTCTATTTAAAAAGTAAATTTGAATGCTTTTTGAGTTTACTTAAGAATTTTTGGCATAAATGATTTCAGAAAGTATGTCTAGATAAAATTTGAGATCCAGAAGAAATATATGTGTATTTTTACCTTTATATAGCACTTTTAAACACTAAAAGAAATCAATGAAACATTTTACCAGACCCTTCTATGATGGAGAGTAGTTGAATAAGACTAAATCAGCAGGATACATTTATATAGAATGGCTTTATTTTACTTAAGAATTTTCTCTTATTTTTCCACAAGTGCCTTATCTTGTTTTTCTTTTTTGTCTTCTCGATTTTCCATTAGTCAGACTGATTAGAAAATATTATATTAGACCTATGACAAAAATGATTTGAACAAGTTCTGTTTGCTTTTGGATCTACAATTATTTTACCAAGAAAACAGTAATTGTTTAGTTCATCATATTAATTTATCTGCCTGGTAAAGCATTTCCATTTAATTTTATATCTAAAATAATTTACATATTAAGGACAGATGTTCTTGTTTGATGCACATTCTTCTGTGCAATAATCTGGTTTTTGTTGTTGTACATTAACTTTGTTTAAACAATTTGAATATATCAAAAGGTTTACAGAGAAATTTATACATTTGGGTTTGACATTGGGCATTATGAAACCAATAAAATGTTTAGAGCGCCATTAAAACCAACAATTAACAAAATAATCATACAAGAGTTAAGTAGAGAAAAATGTATTTTATCATGATGGCAATATTGGCGATGGTCCATTTTTATGTTAATTATTCCAACAGACCCTACTTTGTGTCCTAGAGCAATACTGCAGAATTCTTTTTGGTAGAAATCATTTTAATCCTTTTGTTTTTCATGTAATGGGTCAGATCTTGAATTTTAAGCAATAATTTACCTTGTCCAGTATGTCACCAGCATGGGTTTTTCAGCAACAAAATTTGGACAGTGCATTTTTAAAATAAATCTTATGAATAGGTGAGTAATATTTAGGCATTCTCCCTAAAAGAAGTTGTTTTCTTCCAAAAAAGAGTTATAGCAATCAGCCAAAATTGTTTTCAACCATTATATGCAAACAGTACTCAGGACATCATCTTTTTGCAAACTTCCCAGGAGAAGCTAAGTTTGGTGACACCTAATCTTTGGTAATTTTTTTCAACCATACACAAGCTTCTTTTCTCTTGGAAAAATGTTTGAAATAAATCTCATTGCTAGATCTAACTATACGCTCTGTCCATAAATTTCAAGTTGAGTCTTCTGTGTCAGGTGCTTGGGAGAGCTTACTTGGGGTCACTAACTCTTGAACAGTCCCAACCATTTGTGTTAAAATATACATCATTTCCAATAACTTTTGGTTGATCATTTAGGAAAAGAATTGTGTACAATCTTGTATTTATTTTGCTTATAGTTTTTTCAAGTTGTTCAAGTTTGAATGTGAAAGTTATGCTACATTATATAACAAGTTAATGATTCTTCTTGAACACTAGATTAAGTAGACTTTGTAAGTAAATATGCTATCTTTGGAGAAAGGAGAATCCTGTATTGTGTGTTCAGAACTTAAAAAATAACTACATCAATGTAATTTTTTAAAGTCATTAATGATCTCAGATTCTGTTCCACAAAGTCTTTCCAGCATGTACAAAATTATGGAGCATTGTTATTGTTCATTGCAGAATGCTGTTCTAGAATTATGCTGTCATTTTGTTATTGTATTTAGCCATTAATTGTGCATAGCAAGCTGCAGACAGCATAGATCCAGTTTATTCATTACTTAATGTGCCGGAAGATCAGGGTCAGGGTCTACTCTGTTTAACGGAACACAATTGACCAGTGTATTCACAGATCTGCCAATACATTACACCTTGACAGATCTTAGTCTACACTGTTTACACTTAGGCAATTGCTATATGGCTCTGCATTGGGGTTTGGGAGCCCTGCTGAAAGATAGTATAGGGCAAAATTTCTTGTTGTACAACTCTAACAATGAGGAAAAAGTTGATGCTTGTTTGCATTTATCCTGCATGTGTGTATCACCATCAGGTATTTTCTGAAAGTGCTCTTGTGAAATTGTGAAATTTCAACTTACTAAAAATGTGTTATAATTTTTTTATAATTACTGCTACAGTTTAGGAAGTGAAAATGGCCATGCAGAACTAACAGAGTTCTGATAGAATCCCAGCTTTGTACTCTGAAACCCAGTCAGCCCCACTCTGTCAGGTATCAGAATTAAGAAAATGGTAGGTTCATTGTGCTTGCTGTAAGATACACACATTCCATTTTGTAACTAGGATTTCTAGTGGAGAAACTGCAGGGAATACATTGTTTAAATTTTTAATCCTATGCAAAACTGCAAACCACCAGAGTGGAACAGTAGGCAAATTTAAGCATTTGCACAACTGTAAGTCTAATATTTTTATATGATGATGTATTCTTTTTTGATCAAAATAGTACATTAATATTAATGCTAAGGAAAAGTTAGTGTACTTGTGCATATTTTGCTTGTCTATGCAAAACTTACCGTGGGACAGAATTGTGAAATGTACCTACTCATGGAGAACTTAAAAGTCCTAGGATATGGAATTAATGTGAACTAAATTTAAAGCCACTGAAATAAATCAAAGTAAATCTAGCAGAAATTGCTGTTTTTTATCCATTTTCAATAAATGTTTGGATGAAAGAATGAAAATGCTGCTTTCGAGGTTTTCATTTACTGATGTCTGAAGAATTAGGAAACATTTGTACCTTGTGACCTTTGACCTTGATCGGTTCCATTCCATTTCAGTTTATATTTATATACGACATCTCAGGAATAATTCTGGCAAGTTTCATGTTCCAGTCATTAAGCATTACATTGGTTGCAGTTAAGAGAAAATGCAATAGTCTGAAACCACATTTGATGGGGGTGGGATTTGTGAAATTTTGGTACTGATGAATTCTTATTTGTGGAAGAAATGGATGGTAATTATTGAGAAGAATGGTCTGAATGCTTCAGTTTTAAATATTTTTTCTCTTACAATAAATCATACAATGACAACATGTTTGATCTTTAAGGGTCAGCCCCTGGGAGTTTTGGCAGTATGGAAAGAATGGAAAAATTATCAGCAACTCACGCAGAGAAAGTTAACATACACCTACATGTCAGTCATATGCAAGGGTTGACAGGTCTTTTTTAATCACAATTAGGAATGCCATAGAAGCTGTTAGAAGCAAACAGCTTATGAAACTCCTGCCATGGGTCAGATAAGGAATCTGAAGTAGTGTTGCTTTTATTTGAAAGTGCACTTGTGAAATTGTAAAATATGAATAAAGGTTTTCAGCCTGCTTTTGTTGAGGCCATACTTGTAGAAAGTGAGGCATAGTGGTCAGTCATTTTCCCAATATTGCCAACATTGTTTTACAGAGATTGTTAAGATTTTGGTAACAGATTTTAATTTACATATTTCCTAACCCCCTTTGATAGATTCTCATCATGCTTGACGTTAGTCATTATGGAGCCTAAGACAATACATTTTGTGGTATGCACGCTTAACACATAAACATTAGGATTACAGGCACAGTAATAGAAAATTGTGTTAAAAGTTTTGCTTAAAGATTTTATTGGCTTGTCATGCTGTATGTATAATGTTTTAATGTTATTCTTTTGTGCATCTGTATATATATGTTACCAATGTCGTGTTTGCAAATTAACTCATGGTGTCAGTCTTTTAGTTACCAAACTTTGTGGATGGCTTGCATTGGGGTTAAGAAAGAACCCTATCAATTTCTGAGTCAAATGATCAAAGGTCAGGGTTACTGTGACTAAAAGAAGAAAAATGGTTTTTACATACTAACTTAAGTTTTCTGCCATTGACAGTTACCTAACTTTGTGGATGGCTTGCATTGGGGTGAAGACTTAACCCTATCTATTTCTGAGTCAAAAGACCAAAGGTCAGGGTTACTGTGACTAAAAGAAGAAAAACGGTTTGTACATACTGACTTAAGTTTTCCGCCACTGACAGTTACCAAACTTTGTGGATAGTATGCAGTTTGGATAAGGAATACTGTATATATTTTGGGGTCGAAGAGGTCATTGACCAAAAGATGAAAAATAGTCTCTGCACAGTGACTTCTCCACCATCTAACATTACTGAACTTTGTGGATGACTTGTACTTGGGCTAATGAAAAGCCCAGTTCAATTTCATTGTCAATAGTCCAAAGGTCTGGGTCACTGTGACAAAGAATAAGTAAGGTTTCCGCACAGTAACATTCATTCTACCAGGAGTAAACTTTATTGATGACTTTCATATGAAGTAAGAATGACATCTACAGATTTTCAAGTCAAAAGGTCAAAGGTCATGGTCACTGTAACTGAAAGAAGAAAAATGACTTCTGTGAAACAAATTTCAGTTATCTACGGAGCAAGCATATAATGTTCTATTCCTGGTACTCTTGCTTTAATTTGCTTATATTTCCTAAACCATTTTATGTTTATGCTGGGATCAGTCATTATAAAGTTAATATGGTCCATTTTGCAAATGGGTCACAGTTTCATTCAAAATATTTTTATGTTAAGGCTTTTGTTAAAATAGTTTTATTTGTCTTTATGGATTATGTTCATGCTTGAGGTGAATAATTAAGATTTCAGTAAAAAAATGTTATGCTTATATTTCTTAAACCTCTTTATGGGTTTATTTCATGCTTTGGATGAATCATTTTGAATCTAAGACAATTTATAAAGTCTGCAACATACTCACTCAGTCATTTGAACTTGGTGTCAAGCTCACACATGTTTTAAAGTAATGCTTTGATTATTGGCTCGGCATGAATGCCCTGGTCTTCTTGTTTTATAAGTTACATCTGAAATTCAGAAAATTGGAAATGGTCTTGCTCAGTTAACATTTCTGAGAGATGCACATAGGAAGTAAGGCCCAGCTTTATACTCTCAACCCTAAATTAGTCCCAATCATTCAGATATCAAAATAAAGAAAACTGTAGGTTCTTTGCACTCTCCCCAGTGTATACACATTCCTTATTTTTAACAGAGATTACTAGTGGGGAAATTGGCAAATAGCTTCATTTGAAATTTTTAATCTTGTGCAAAAGTGCTAAATGCTATAACTCCAGAGTGTGCCATTACAGATATTATTACAGTGTTGGCAATTGTACATTAAAATATATATAATCACGACCAGCCCATTGGTTAGGCAATGAAAATGCAGTGCATTTTGGTGCAGGGAAGTGCTAATTGGTGTGGTAAATATTTAGGTAGTCTTGAATACTGTCTGGCATCTGCAGTCACTGGACCATAAATTTCTACATGGACTGAAAGAATCCACTTCTGAAGACTAGAAAAGAAAATTGCTTTTTAGAAATAATAATTAAGCATAGGGTTTTAGATTGACTACTTTGTAATATATATCATCTCTAATGAGATTATGTGTGAAACTAAATAGATTTTGTATAAAAGAAATAATTGATTTTATGTAACAGGACTAATTAATTAATTAATTCCTGTATAAAGCCAGTATAGATAAGTTTCTTTGAGAAATTATTTCTTAATGTTGGTCTTATTTATTATGAATTTTAATTGCAACATTTCTTGACTATTTATAATTTTTCCATTTGATAATTTGCCATTTAAAAACAGCATGTTTCAAGTTCCACCAGCATAAAAAAATTATTTCCTTTCTTGAAGAGAATGTATTCAGTAAAGGTAATAATATTGGTACAGATGGAGAAATTTTGTCAATTATTGTTTATTTTTAAAAATTTTTAACGACAATCGCAATATAGTCACAGATGAAAAGTGGAATGAATATGTGATAATTTATCTGTGGACCCAGGAAGTGCAGAATAAATTGAAAATTAAGATATCTCTTCATTTGAAAGATAATTATTTTTAAAGGAAATGGTGTAATTTGCTGGTAGATTGGCATTGTTTTGTCATTGACCTTTGTAAATTACACTGACATTTTATTGGTTTTATCACATTCTGTTCACTTATACTGGTTCATGAAAAGTCATTGAAGCAGTTTAAGCAGTAATGAGCGGTTTACTTTACACAGATTAAAGAGCATTTAATAGATTTGTGTGAATCTTGTTAATAATTCTGCCATGTGTTATCACCTACCAAGGGCTTTGCTATGACTTTTCCACAGTAGAAAGCATAATATATACCTAGATCATTTACACCATTTCCAATATAGTAGTTGACCAGTTACAAGTATAAATCATTTCCAGTTGATTAAATGTTTTTCATTTTATTGTTTTATTCATTAAAAATTTTGATGTTTGTGTGGTTCACACAGATTTGTATTCCTTTTGTGATCATGTGACTTCCAGAGAGCTTGGGAGATATATTTTAAGTAGGCAATTTTTATTTTAAGTTACCTCCCTTTTTGGAAGTTGGTTGCTCAGTATCCTACAATTTACCATCTCCAAATGCCTTTTTTTCAAAAGAAAAACACTCTTTTATCAGAATTTTTATTTTTATTATGAAAATAAAGTGCTTTCCATATTTTTCTTGAGTTCTTTCAGACTATTAAAGGTAATCATCGTCAGAAATATGGACGAAAAAGTATATCGTTCCTTGTGAAGTTGAAAATTTGTGTATTTGCTTAATCAAGAGGTTTATCTTAAAGTAAAATTTATGTCTAGTAATCATTATTTTCTTATATAACGAGTTACTTGTAGGTTTTATATATAAAGCGAAATGTGTGTAAGCATGAATTAGAAATGTTTGTATATGCATGAAATATAAGGCATGTTTGTTCTTTCTAGATACATGTATACTACATATAAGGTACTTATTGCAAGAAAAAGTAGAGCATTTTATATGTAAGCAATATTTAATGACTTTTGATATAGCTGTGACTTGTAGGATGGAATAGAAACATTACTATGGTATAAACATTATTATTTCCTTTGAAACTCTTCGTCCTTCACCTATTCATGTATACATTCAATTAATAATACTAATTGGTAAGACTAAAACACTAGTAGATTGTGACGATCTTTTTTGTAAGAGTATTAAGGAGTTTAAATTAGAATTTTGTGTCGATGGCTTTTTGTGTGCTTTGACGAGCTCCAGAAGCTGTTCCCACTCTGTCTTAACTACCTTCACAGCATGACACAAATTTTGTGAATAATATTATTGTTAAATTAATTGAAAAACAGTAATTAAAATTATCAGGTGTGCCTTTCTAATGTTCTAAAACAATTTGAATAGTACACACATTGTTTCTTTTTGTATCCTGTAGGTATTATCCATGTTTGATACACCAGTTTAGTTTTTCATATCCAGACTAAAGTACTAATAACCTTTAAACTTTGTGCCTGAGTATTTTGTTCAGTTACATTAACAAATATTCTGATCCTTGACAAATAATCATACAATTATGCAAGCAACCACCTAAATGAGAATATCAGATTTATATGTTTGCTAGTATTTGTATGGTTGCAAATTGAAAAACCTTTAATTTTTCTCCATTGTCGTTGTATTACAAGTAATATCCATTTGTGTGAACTTAATAGTCATCATATTTGAATAGATACAGTTGAACAAAATTACCTGACCTTTTGACCTTTCCCATCATGAAGACCTATCCTACTAGGTGAACAGGTGATAACCTTTATATAACTCACCAATCCAAATAATGCATAGTGCATGTGGACCACCTAAAAGTACCCTTTGTTAAATAGACTAACCCTAATTAAATTTCTTATGAAAGGGTTCGTCTCTTGGGTTATTCTGGTCAAGCAGTGTAAATTCCCCTATGCAACTCTTTTACCTATCAGTATTTACTGTTATTAAGAAGATATCTGGCTGTATTCAACTGCTGATTAGAGTCATTGATATTTGCATGTGTTAATAATTCTAAACAAAATCATTCATTCTTTAGATTCATGTGGACAGTGTGTTTGTAATCATGTTTGTAGCCAAATGACTGTTGCTGATAAATTGCCTTTTGATGATCTAATATTAAAATGACTCAGGTTGCTTTATAAAATACAAATTCAGTTAGATTTCAGGTAAAAGACATAGTCTAATATATATATATATATATATATATATATATATATATATATACACATATATACATTATCCATCTAGGTATTGTTAATTTTGTTAGATTGTTATAAATATACATGTCTAACTCTTGTTACCATGGAAACAGACATTGTAATCATGCAATTGAATAACAGTATGTTTCTGTTTTAGCATGTAATGTTTTTGGAAATTAAGATAGTTGTTTGAAATGCACCCTAATTTGTTATATTTAAATGCTTGCATGAAAAAGCCATGGTTTTACCACTACATGGTAGTACATCACATTCACATTTGATTCTGCATAATTGATATTTTATTTGTTCAGGATGTTTGAACTGCAGACATGGTATGGAGGAGAAAGAATATGTTTTGGTTTTAATTCTCTGTTTTCTGCAATTTTCATCCCAGCGAAAATTTCTATCTTTCCAATCATTAAACTGTTTTCATAGTTTCTGATTCTTGGTTTTTGTTTCTTCCCATGTGTGAAAGTTTGTGATTGTGAAATAGTCACGACTGTAGGGATGAAATGCACTCAGTGATGCAAAATAGACAACATGATGCTAATGACTTGAGGCATGTCAAACACTTCTTTTTTTATTTTTATTATTATTGTTTTATGTTAATGAAAATGTATTTCCCTTTTGTTACTAATCATATTTGTATTGATGCAAAGCTAGTTGTATTGGCTTATGTAGTTATATTGGCCCAGGGTAATGTAGAGGATCTATGCAATCAGATATGGGTCAATATGACTAAGCAAGGACCTATGATAAGAAAACACCCCATTTAACAACATTTTATTAATTAACTTTGTATGTTGTTGCAACATTGACATCCTTTTGTAACTACCCAATTGAAGCTTCATATGGTTTGTGTACTACATTTAAAATAGCCCATGGTGTAAACCATAGCAAAGTAGTCTGTAAACAGGGCTTTAAACAGGGTTTATATCACTGGAACTACTTTCAGTTTGTGATGGAATTGTCAAGGCCCGATATAAATCCTGCTTTGCCATGTTATGGTATGTTTGTTGGCATTACACTTAGTTGATTCACAATACCAAAAGATGTGGCTGAGATTGAAACAATATTTGGTTGAATCAGAGATGGTCATAACTATAACAACTCATTGAAACAAGTTGTTACATGATCATCATATTTTTAATTGATCATGAGTGCAGTTCCGCATTCAGCAGAGCGGTGTGTGGCATTCTGTTGCAGACAGTACCACTTGGTTCAATACTTCACAGCATACTAATTTGAGTTTGCCACCATCTACAATCACAAGATTTTGTTGATGGCTTTTACTTTGGATAACGAAGAACCTATTGTTTCAGGCCCAACAGGTTAAAGGTCAGTTTGACTGTGACTAAAGGATGAAAAATAGCTTCTAGATAATACATCTGTGTTTACCAAAATTTGTGGATGCCTTACAGTTGGGGTAAAGAAGAACCCTATTGATCTTTGGAATCAAAAGGTCAAGGGTCAAGTTCACAGACTGAATGAAAAAAAATGGTGTCCACAGAGTAAAATTACTTTTACATCACATACCTGGATCATACTTTGTGGATGGCTTGCACTTTGGCAAGGAAGAAATCTTTTGACTTTGGGGTTTAAAAAGTCAACAAAGTTACTGTGCCTGAGGACATAAATGGTGTCCACACAATAACATTAGTTCTACATCAAATGCCTAAACTGAACCAAACTTTGTAGATGACTTGCACTTTCAGTAAGGAAGAAGCCTATTAATTTTGGGGCCACAAGGGCAAACTTTTAAGGTCAAAGGTACTGTGACTGAAAGAAGAAAAATGTTTTCTGCACCAAACATTGGTTCCACATCACAGATCTGTACCAGAATTTTTGGATGGCATTCTTTTAGAGTATGGAAGAAACCTCCCAGTTTTATGTTCAAAAGGACAAAGGTAAATGTCACCATGACTGAAAGAATGAAAGTGGTTTCTACCCAAAAGTTTCAGTTATCTATAGGACTTGTAAACTTGGGGTGCCATTTAATAGTTGCCTTAACAACAGAAAGAACAAGCTACAAACTGTAGTATTATAATTGAAATACTTGTAGATGTTTTTACAATGCTTGAATACATTTCATTAGTTTGAACCTTTCATTCTGCGAGTTCTGAACTGTTCAGAGTTTTAATATGTTTCACAATATTGAAATGTGTCTAAACATGACAGATTATTGTGACAAGAATTGTAATGAAATGTTTTACAAGTGATCCAGGAACAGTAAAATATTTTTGTGTTTGATGTCTCTTCTCTTTATTAGTCGAGGAAAGTATAGTCAATATAATGACACTTGTCTGTACATATGAACTTGATTATTCAAAATATATGAGACCAAACCCTCTCCCTCCCTGCCCCTCCCCTGACACACGCACAAATCATTGATAAGACAGATAGTCACATAAATTATCTGATATATATCACGTATGGGCACACATCTCTCCATGCAGTTATCATTACAAAACTGTACAGATATTATTAACTTTCATATGAAATATTTTTGTACCATGTAATTTACAAAAGCCAAAACACTCCATATGTAACTGAATGCATTTTTTGGTCTTATGTAGCTTTGTTTTATCTTTTTTGGCAGAACTGACAAATGCTATTGTTACGACTCTGTGGTCACAAACTAAGTAACACAAAAAAAGCAAAATTAACAAGATTTGTAAAACTCAACAAACAATTAAATTATCAAAGTTATAAATGAAAATGTGAGAGGAACTTTCAGTATTGTGAAGTGAATCCAAACTTATCTTTATAAAGGTCTATGAAATTCCTAAATGAATGAAAAGTTCCTTATAAATTTCAAAACCAGAAATGTACTGGTCGTCCAAGTACCATGACGTTGTCAAGAAGGCTTTTGTCTAGAATTCCTTTGAATAATTTTTAACAGTTCCTGAATAATACTATAGTCTAAATAATGAGTACTTTTTGTTTCCGCTTAACAGTCCAAACAAATGTTTTTCCTCTTGAATAATATCTAAGTGAAACATAAAACATGTCTGCAGACTTATAGAGTAACACTATAAGTTTGAATGACTCAGAATGAAACTGATTGTTTGATTCTCTCCTTATATACACCGTATATTGCAACTGTGTTTTGCAATAGACCCCACGTGACAGAACACACCTCTCATTTTGCATCAATTTAGCCTATTCATGTGACCTTGGCCAATCAATGGGAAGTTGTAGAATTATTCTGTAAATGTCAAAACCCCATCAGCCATTGAGAAATTAGGCCAAAGGTGCTGTAAGTCATCTTATTATGATTATTATTAATAATTGCCAACGCATACATAAACATCTGTTTATAGATCCTATGTAACTACTATGCTCTTAAGATACTTGGGTCACGTAGGCAAAGCTAACTAAAGATATTCTGTACAGTTTACAGCCATGTATAAAATTATAAAAATTAATTAAAATCATGTGCCAGAAGTTGCAAAAAAAACATGCATATACATAACACCATATCAAATATATGTACATATCAAATTCACATGCGCTGTACATAATAAATCCATGCTTTATGATATACCCATCAACATTTTTACAACATTCTGGGAAAATGTTTACTAAATGTATTTTTGCCAGAAAAAAAAAAAAAAAAAACCTCATGGCCAACTCCCCACTTGAAATTTTAGACAAATCAGGTCTTAAAACATGAGAAAAGCTGAATTATCATTTCTTCAACTATTAATATCTAGCTTGTAGAATAGACCCACTCAGGTCTGTGAGAAGACCCAGAATAACTGAGTGGTCTAAGTCACTTGCCTTTACAGATCACTGGCATCTCACTTCTGTCTGTGTGAGTTTGAGTTTTGCCTTGGCCAATGTGGGTATGTGGGAAAGCTAGCGAATAGCTTTCTATGAATTGGGGATTTTTCTGGGGTTTTCTCCAGGTCTTCAAAAAGACATTACCCAATCATAATACCTTAGAACTACTAATACCTTACAAATCCAGTCATCCCAGGCTAAAACATTTTAGCTAATAGGCTAAAAGTTATCTGCCCACCTAGGTGACAGATATGGTGATCTCCCTTTTATATAAGAATGGTGCCAAAACCCGTGAATACTTAAGTTACTACTTTTGCTTGTGCAGAGTAACATGCTTTCTACACACAGAAGCCTCATAATCCACATACAATCATCTTGGAAGTGTTCTGTCCAAAGGGAAGTATACTCACTCCATCTGTAAATTTACAACTTTTCTGTTCTTTCTTCCTTTGATGAAAAAGTGTTTGGCATTTCACTGTCATTACTTTGCTGTCCTCACACACTTAGGCACCCATGGTATGTATCTGCACAGGACTGTGTCCATTCTCATTCCTAAAACTGTATTTAAATAGGTGCATATCTGATGTATGATGTAGAAAACTTGCATACAATTGCTGTTTAATTTCCGCTAGATACATACAGGTAAGTTTTCTTTATTAATATGGTCTTAGCATTCACTTCATAGTTATACATGATGATCTACTGATTTTACCTGTATAGGCCATCATTTGGCCTTTCCTACAGGTAGCATTGCCTTTACAGATCACTGACATCTCACCTCTGTCTGAGTGGATTCGAGTCTTGGCTTGGTCAATGTAGATGTGTGAGAAAGTATGCCAGTAGCTTTCCATAGGTCATTGAGTTTTCATCAATTCTTTTCAAATATGTTACCTGATCATAATACCTCAGCAGAACTACTACTACCTCATAAATCCAGCCCTCCCAGGCTAAAACGTTTTATCTAAAAAGCTAAAAGTTATCTGCCCACCTAGGTGACAGATAGAGTGATCTCTCCTTGGTACAGGAATTGGAATCCAATCCAGTTAATACTTAATTTACTACTTACGCTTGTGCCGAGTAGCATGCGTTACAACAGACAGAGAGGCCTAGCAATCCACATAAAAGTATTTTGAAAGTTTTCTACTTAATGCAAATTGGAGGAATGTTCTTTTCGAAAGGACTTATACTCCATCTGTAAATTTCCAACTTTTCTGTTCTTTTTTCTTTCACAACAAAGTCTTTGGCTCTTTAGTGTCATCACTTTGCCGTCTTCACACACTTGGGCAACCTTTGTGCGTACCAGCATGTGTCGCAATTGTGTCCCCTCAACTTCCTACAGCTGTTTTAATAGGTTCAGGTCTGATGTGTGATATACAAAACTCATATAATATTGCTGTATATTTTCCGCTACAGTCGGTTCCAAACACGTAAGTTTTCATTATTAATCTAATAATATTGTCCACTTCTTAGTTATATATGTGAGGTGCTACTGATTTTACCTGTACAGGCCTTAATTTGGCCTTTCCTAAAGGTAATATTGTCTTACAATTGACGTTATAGCATTCACTTCTTAAGTATCAATAAGGATGCATCAGTGAATTTTTATGTGTATGTATGATATGTACTTAAGAAAACTGATTATCGTTCTGTATAGTTTATGCTGCAGTTGGATGCATACAGTTAAGTTTTCTATGCATAGTTTAGTCATAGCGTCCTCTTCATAGTTACTGTAAGTGATGCTTCGGTGATTTTACTTGTATAGGCAGACAATTAACATCCACTTGGTAATTATTAATAGCAATCTTTCAATACTCTATCTGTATGGGTGGCCATATGCGCCCTTTTACAGGTAAATGTCATAGTATGTAGCTCTGCACGTATACTCTGAAGTTCATAAAGTAGGATGCATGCACTGTTGCATTGTATATATTATCTGCTTGTTTTTTCTTACAGATTTAAACCATGCACAAGACAAGACTGACAACTAATCTACATGTGTAGCTTACTTCAGTTGCCAATGTATGTTTCAGACTTGCATATTATCGACAGAAGAATGAGTTTGTCCAGTTTTATAAACCCAGGTTATGCAGGCACTCTTAAGTATCAGTCTAAGCAACAGAGTGCCGCTAGGCACTCCCTGCATATGATGCCCAGCCTAATGCTTCAGTATCCATGAGATGTCGCTGCACTTTGTTCTTGAGCCTTTGCCACTCAGTGAGAGTCTGTATTTAGTGACAGCTTGGATGTCACCACATCTAACTCAGGATATGAGTTTCGTGAGCCACCATCCTTCTTCACATTCTTCTCAAACTACTTTGCATGTAGCACAAAATATATCGGTTTCAACAATCTTTATCCAAAGATGACAAAATTTTTAAGTCCCCTAATCGCAATTAGATATTACTTGATGCACGAAGACGTAGCATTACGGGCTTCGATTGAAGAAGTTTTCTGACTGCTGCCATTGGAGTTCTTAACTCCTCCCTCTATAACATCTGCCTGGTCTAGAATTCTGGTATCATTTGATTATTTACTACAAAGAAAGAATCTTCTTTCAGAGTACTCCCAGTCTCGTCGAGTTACTGACTGGCTGCTTTTATCATCAATTACAAAAACAAAGCGTCAATTGACTTTTTTTTCGCAAAGATGCCTTCCCTCAAACTTCAGTTGGCAGTTCTATAAGTCCCACACACCAGATTTGCCTTTTGGTGACTACATCAGTCAACAGAAATAACACAGCTTTGGGGAACAAAGCCTCTGTACGCATGGATTGGAAGTCTTTTAACAACACAGAGCAGTTGATATGAAACATCATGGTTGTGGGCTCTTTGTTGGATCTAGTATCCATGGTGATCTTTCAACAGGCAGAACACAGTTTATCTTCTCTCCCTCTGAATCCCGCATGACATGCACGGAAATCTGTTTCCAGAATGACCTGTATTTTAAAAAGAGTTGTCAAACATACTCTGGCCAATGCCGTAACGGCAGCTACGAACATTACAACTAGTAGAACAAGATGCAGTACTCTCTACCTCCACCTTTCTTAAAGACCATCGTAAGGCTAAGCTACGTTTGCAACATTTATAATCTAATCTCTTTAATGGCCAGGTTGACAAAAATTGACAAACATGCCACCAAGGAGACCAATTTCCCTCTCTCAAATCTCCGTTGGAGGGATATATTTTCATGGCAATCAACAGAAAGATTGTATTGACGTTAACTGGACATAAACCAATGGGAAGCGGCGCTATCGATTCTACAGCCATCAAAAACCAGTTCTCCCAAAGAAAAGTGGAAAAGAGGCAGAGAGAGGATCGCAATTTTTTGCCGGAGGTTTTCTACATCAGAGCTTCATTTATAAAAAAAAAATGACACCATCTTCACACCACCCTTATCACATATCCTGGTGTTGGGATGGCTCCATTTCTTTGCTGCTGAATGGGGCAAGAATTCCACGATGACCAATGAACTCGACAGTTGGTTCCCAAGGAAATTGGTATCACTTTCAACACATCTCATTTACCCATGGTTCCCTTGGCTACAGATGCGGCAGTCTTTGCTCTGTCATCGACCCTAAGGTCACTCATTTAATTTGTGCCCATTGGTTCATGATGGAAACACCAAGACAGATTCTAAATATTGTCTAGGAGGGAGACTTTGCAATCAGTGTGGAGTTGAAAGATGCTTATCTTTATGTCCCCTTCAAACGGCTTCCAGAACGTTCCTGTGATTAGCCAGCAAAGACAATGTTTACCAGTTCATGGCACTCCCAGTTAATTGATAGATTGTGAAAATTGCCCATGTTTGGGTAACCTCCTTGGGGGCAACATCAACTAGATGGACTACATTCTACGGAAACATAAGGTGAGTTATATCTTGAAGAAAGAGATGATATCCCTTGTTACTCTGCTCAATCTTGGTTTTCTTGTCAACAAGGACAAATCCGACCTCGTAGTGTCTCAAAATTGTGTTCATCTAGGTATGGAGTTCAACACTCTAGTAAACAGTGTATGTCTTTCACAGGAATGACGGCAGTAGGCATGTTAGACCTAGGTTGCCTGTTTATGCACCCATTACAGATGATTCTTTTGTCCAACTGGAGTCCAATAATTTCCAGTTGGTCCAACTTCTCGCAATTTGCACATACATGAGGTTCCATAATCAAAATATACAGCAACCACACTTGACTCTCGTCGGATATACTTCTGCAGTACAACCTCTGGAAATCACATTTGGTATGGATGCAAGCATCTGTCATTACTGGAAGCAAGCGGAGTGTGGCCCCAACAGGATTGTCTTTGATATATCAACATCTTCAAGATGCATCCACGTTCAAATTCGTCATAATCTTTGTTAAGTATTTTGGAGACTCATTGTCCAGGAATAATCAACTAATATAAATGGATAGGTCTCTTCATTTCTCGGTTTGCACTCAAATATGTGTCGGATGGGATCGACCAATGGCGGACCTATCTGTGACATCGTGGAATGCCAAACTTCCAACCATTGTCTCGCCAATTCTGAATCCTATGGCCTGGGAACTGATTCTGAAAGTGATACAGAAAGCAAGGGAATCGGAGTGTTGCCTCATCCAGATTGTCCCACTCAAAAAGGAAAGCTGTAGGTCAACGACCTCATCAATCTCACAACATAAATCTTCAGAAAAATTGAGATATTCCTTCGTTTGCTCAAAAATCCCCACGGCGACATATGTTTCATCTTAATCCAAAGATGCTGAACTTGCAAACCTGTATCAGATTAAACAAGCCGTCAGAAACAAACAGTTCTCAGAACAAGACCTACCCAATCTTCTGTCCAGTTCTGATTACATGTCCAAAGACGTTGCCTCTTTGCCCAAAGTGGCATTTATTTCGTGTACTATCCTGGCTAAACAAGACACCAGCAGCAGAGAGGGTGAACCCTACAACTTTGTTCCTGACCTTATTTTATAAAAATAAAGGTTCCTACGAAGATAGGAAAAATTTGCCTGATGGGGGGATACTCAAAAGGCTGAGATACAAGGTCAATAACGTCAAATTGAAACCTCTAACGAACCAAATAATTTGGGCCATTTTTTAAAAGCGGGTTTTTTTATTTTTTGTGTGCAGAGAGGGTGAACCCTACAACTTTGTAGAGACCTTATTTATAAAAACTAAGGGTTCCTACGAAGCTGAAAATATACCGTCAATAACGTTTAAACCAAAAAATTCTCTAATTGGGCAAGATTATTTTTGACGTATTTTTTAAATTTTTATGCGATTTCATTTACTTGTCTGGTCACCCAATTTTTGTCGTCCACGCTCTGCTGCTATGAATTAACCAAAGATTTTATCCAGACCTATACGGTACCTTGATCTTGGGTCATGTAGATTTATTGTTATAAATCCGAATGGAACAGCTTGTGCTTTTGAAAAGTTTTTAAATTTAATCATGTCCATATCTCCTGAACACCAAGTATAATAAATATTTTGTAAAGTATAATTATCTACTCCATTAAACACAACCAAAATATTACAGTTGTCTCTGATCACCTTAGGTATCTGTGTGTATCTCTGAGTAACATAAATCACGTCCGTGTTTTTATGTCTACCTCGAGAAAATATTCTAGCTGGATTAGATTGTTTGTCCAGCATCACATCATCGTATACTACAAGGTTATTAATGAATCCATCTAAGTCATCTACGGATGGGGCTTCATCAATATCGGTGATAAAATCAACAACGTCACTGTCTTGATTCAATAATTTTGCATTCTCGTTAAAATCTTTAAGTACTTCGTAGCATCTTTGATCATCTACAGATGGTGCCACTAAATATAATTTATCCCACTTCATCCACCGCATTATCAGATTAAGCAATAATTGCGTTTTACCAGATCCAGATGGACCTATTATAATCATTCTAATGGAATTCGGAAGCGCTGGATGGTGCTTTACTGGTTCTTGTTTTCGTGTCGCTGAAAAGTCAATTATATCCATATAATAAATAATATGAGTTTATATTGTGTTCGATGCAGAGTACCTACCCATACCGTTGGATTGACAACGATAACAACAAAAAATAAAAGACGTGCAATTACGGGTAAATGTGCAAAATGTGGTACAAAAAAATATAAATTTATTTCCGCGTCGCAAATAGTGCGTGGTGGTGATATAGCCGCATCATTAGGGAAATTGCCAGGAGCTCCGTGGGCCAAATACCCCGGTGAGAAACACCTTCCGGGATATAATTACTGTGGTCCTGGAACTCGACTTGATATCCGACTTGATGATCAAGATCAACCAAGACCCGGAGAGTATCCAGTAAATAAAATTGATCAAGCATGTCATGTTCATGATGTTGCTTATAAAAGTAAAGATTTGCAGCAGCGGCATCTCGCAGATGTGAAATTGATTCATGCGCTAAATGCTATACCTAATAAATCTCTCAGAGAAAAACTCGCTAGTTTTCTAGTAAAATCTGCTATGAAAAGTAAAATAATGCTCGGGGCTGGTAATTAATTATATAACTATTATAATGGAATCCATTTATTATTCCCCGAGAGGATATTGGAGAGGTAAAGCAGCAATCAGTAAACTTGCTGAAGCAGCAAAAGTTTCACGTAATGTTGCTGCATCATGGTTAGCACGACAGGCAATATGGCAAATCTATCTACCACCACCTAAAAAAATTCATTACGCACATTTTGATGTCAGCATCCCCAATGAAGTTCATCAAGCAGATATTTTGTTTTTACCACATGATACTGTTAAAACACGTGGACGAAAATCACGCACGTACAAATACGCATTGACTGTTGTTGACGTTGCAAGTAGATATAAAGAAGCGGAACCATTATCAACAAAGACAGCATCTGAAGTTGCATCTGCGTTTGAGCGAATTTATCAACGTGGTGGTCTACGATGGCCACAGTTATTACAAGTTGATCCTGGCAAAGAATTTCTTGGTGCAGTATTATCTTTGATGAAGCGACATAACGTTAAAATCAGACGAGGACATACCGAAATTCATCGTGATCAAGCAATTGTTGAACGATTTAATCGAACACTTGCTGAGCGGTTATTTGGATATCAATATGCAAAGGAAATATCTACTGACTTTAAGTCGGGTGAGCGATCTCGTGAATGGGTTGCAAGGTTACCAAGTGTGATATCTGCATTAAATAATGAAATTACTCGTGCAACTTCCATGAAACCTTCTAATGCAATAACAAAAAAATATATACCCCGTAGCGATAACGTACAACGCCGTGAACAACCAGTATTAGGTAATGTAACTGTGAGATATTTATACGAACCAGGGGAGCTTGAGGGTGGGAAAAAAAGAGCTACTGACCCTATCTGGAGCGTGACTACACATACAATTTCTAGCGTAGTTAGATCCACTGGAAGACCTGCCATATACAGACTAGATTCTACTGCCCCTCAGCGTGGATTTGTACGTGAACAATTACAAGTAATTCCTGCAGATACACAATTACCACCACGTTCACTTATGTAAATTAGCACCAGGGCGTCCAGCGCCCCGGCGTCGATTACATTCAAGACAGGTCAGCATCACATTTTCACGTGTATGACCAAGATCACTATTAATTCTGTCTACGGTAAATTGTCTTGGATTATTATTCGAATATTGCCATAACATTATTGTGTTACAGCTTGCACAATGATTATTCTGTAGTTGCTTTAGTGTTATAATAAATTCAGTATCAATATCAAAGTCACGCTTATTTTTTTTGTCACATTGTTTATAACCCGCTAATTTTTTCTTTATTACAGCAGCGTCATTAGTAATTTCCTCAGTTATCACGTAATCTATAATAACCCTATGTAGTTGAGTTATTCTTCTAACACGAGATACTGCAAGATAGACTAAGTTTGACCATTCGATACGATCATCTACAATCCAGATATTTGTATCAGAGATAGTTAATCCCTGTGACGAATGAATCGTTATAGCGTATCCTAACATCCACGGTGATTTTTCCATGTTTAATGCGCTCTCAACAACATCAATGGCAACCAAAACAATGTCATTCAGTACAAGATTTTGTACTCGGACATTTTCAGCGTCTCCACCTGGTATTTCAACTTCAATATTCTGTCGTCGAGTATCTGCTGGGCGATAACACAAAGGTACAGGTAACGTTGGAAACTTTTCTTTATGTAACGTAAATAATTTCTTTTGCAGTTCATCACGAACTATCTTTCTACTTGCGACTATCAAATCAGCAGGCTTCCATAAAGTTCAAAAATCATTCATAGTTGTCTCTGGAATTACTTTACGCATAATCTCACATTGTATTTTATCTGGCTGTAGTGGATTAATCTTTTAAGTTCTTTCAGCGGCTCATCAGTAGCTCTATGGTCATCATGTATTTCTTCATAATAATCTACATTATTCTTTAGCCATTCATGTGGAGACTGTCCAACAAAGGGTGGTGGTTGACAATGATCGCCAGACATAATCACAGCAGTATTCTTTGTCAATAACCATTCAAGAAATGTTTTTAATGTTTCTAACGACACCGTGCATATCTCGTCCCATATAATGTACTTAGGTATATATTTTTCACCCATTCGCTCAGGAGTCCACGTGTCTCCGCACCATCTAAAGAAACTATGATATGTACATGATTTTACTCCTCGTTCTTTTATTTCTCTAGCAAGTTTATGTGTAGGTGTCAAAACAATTATATCTGAACTATTATTCATAAATAAATTAATCGCACGAGTTGTTTTACCTGACCCTCCACACCCGTTAAGATAAACAGTCTTATGTCTAGCTACAGGATCGTACACAGATGGTGCAGATGACTTTGATGCTTGATTATTATTTCTGTAATATATTTCCTTAATTTCAACATCGGCAGATTCAGAATAACTAAGTATATTTTCTTGTTTTATCCTCCACGTCCCCCATTCACCATTACCGAGTAGCGGTTTTAATAAATCCTTATATTTTTTATGTATATAAAATGAATCCGTAGCGACTCTGACAGCGTGACGAGGAAATCTATTTATCATCGATAGTAGGTTTATCGAAACATAAGCTAACATCGAAGATCTTAAATGAGTAAATTGTGGTGAGTCGCCATCAAGGTAGCTCACAATGGTACCTAGTTTTGTTCATCTGATAAATAAGCATTACATCGACTTATAAATGTGTTTTTCTCCGTTGTATCAGCGATTATAAAATCTAGTTCAGCGTCGTCCATAATCAATCTTGTACACACTTGTTTATAATCGTATGAACCACCTTGAGTGAACTTACCGATTATCTTTCTACCAAGATCTTTTGCAAGTTTTTCATCGTGCTCATTCCTGCATTTACTTATTTTAATGACATGATCTTCATCAATATCAGGGAATTCTTTCCTGGCATCATCGACACTAAATCTATCCGGTTCTGGTAACCAAACTTGCTTCTGTGAACTATACGATATAATTGCTTCAGTTACCCTCAACGATATTAAAAATCCAGCATCAAGCATATACCGCAATAGTACTATCGGAACCCAACATTTTTCTGAAAAATGTCTTCCAAACCAAACATAAGTAATCGCATGGAGACCTTCTCTAAACTCGAATGATTCTACATAAGCAAATCCTGTTAGGTCAAAATCTGGTCCTTCCATGGGAAGGGGTCCGTTTATTGCAACCCTGGTCATCTCATGTGTAGGATGTCCGAGTTTCTTAAAGTATTTAGAACATTCTCCATATCCAAGAAAACTCCCAGGATAACATGCAGCCATATCAACTGAGGTAACATCACTATAATCGTATTTGGTATTCCATAATCCACTGTGTCCATATTCTATACAACTTTTTTTGATATCTTCAAGGAATTCTGATCGTGTTGTTTTCCATGAATTTTTCTCCTGAGCGAAATGGGCAGCAACCGATGGTACGGTAAAACAGTTATTCAGTAATTGTCCAACTATGACATTATCAGAGGTATATTTCAGTGCAAGATGTTCCATTTCTTCATGAAGAGATTCTGTACGGTAAATATCACCGTTAGGCCGTACAAACTGATCGTAATCGTATTCTGAACTTTGAAATAACCAAACAGACACAGGGTCACTTTTACTTACATTTCTGATAACATCAAATATATGACCATCATAAAACTTAACTTTTCTATCTCGTGGAAATACCGTTACAGCATTAGTCCATGCATGTGCATTATGATCGACGATTGTTATAGGGTTTCCATTTTTTATATATTTTGGTTCGTATAATATCTCTCCGGTTAGTGTTTTTACTGTTATTGGAAATCTTAATAACTTTTCTAGTTCAGCAACATCCTTAATAGATGCACCAGTATCTTTAACCGTTTCTGCCCATGTATCTATTTTTTTACGTCTTAAATCTGTTAAGCCATTACCACGTATCGCATTTGTAAAATGTTCTGTAACTCGTTCAGCTACACAGTTTATTCTTGATATTTTCATCGGCTTGAGATCCGCAACATTAGGTTTATCATTTAGCGAATATATTGCATAGACAACTGCAGTCACAGGATAACCTTGTACATAGTAAGGCTTATCAATACCAGTAAGTATTCCAGGTTTGGATCTGTTATTTAAGAGAACAATATTGCTTCCCGACTGCACACGGACTGGATCACGCTTATCACGAATAATCCAGATATCGTCATCTGTCTCTACAATAAATTTTATTAAAATAAAATATTTTTGATTATCAAGGTGGTTAATAATAACCCTTCCTCGTTTGTCGTTCATCATATTAACGATATGTCCTATCCTGAAAGTTGACCATACATGAGCAGCGCCATCATTATGAAAAATTCCTTTTTGGCTTCACGGATACGTTTAGCTATATCCGCATTTGTTAAAGCCAGATCTTGCATCGAAACACTAAATTTATATTCTGATAGTCTGTCAAGATCAAATCTGGCAGGGGAAGGTTCAATTGCGGATAATTCCTCCATTATTATAATTAAGACAAATATTTAAATTGAATTTTTGTATAAATATAATGATTGAAACCAGGACCAAGTGTATTTGGCTTAAACTTGGTCATATCTCTCATTGTGATAAACCATGTATAAATGAATACTGCGGAAATCACATGCAATGCATCAAACATGGAAGTACAGGACCAAAACCATGTGTGCAATGCGGTGTTGGAGTCAGAGGAAAAACACAGTTATGTCTAAAATGTGGCGGAAAAAATACAGGGAATTAAAACGATATTATGACAAAAAAAATACCTTGTCAGGTAAATCTCCTATAAAAACCGTAGAGGATTATCTGACCAGATTTCAGAATAATAATTTAGACAAATAATATTATTATATAAATGGAGCAAAAAGAATTTGTAGCACATCCGATCATCAAAAATTATGAAGCGTCTCGTGATGGCGTGATCAGGAACTGCCGATCAAAAAAACCAGTCGGTAGTCTTGATAAATTTGGTTATTTTAGATTCAGTGTTGGTAGAGGTAAAAATTATTTCTCACATAAATTCATATTCGAATGTTTTCGTGGAGTAGTTGAAAATGGACTTGTAGTTGATCATATTGATGGAGATCCCCAGAATAATCGGTTATCTAATCTGCAAGTTATAACACAGAGTCAGAATTCTAGACGTGGAAATACTGGAAGGTGTAAAGTATTCGTAAAGAGAGCTATTAAATCCATAAATACAGAAACAGACCAAGAAATGACCTTCCCATCAATAAACGCAGCTGCAAAACATTTTGGCACACATCCACAATCAGTACAATTTGTTGCAAATAAAACATACAAATCTGCATTTTCAATAAAATATAATCAGCGGATAATATTTGAATATGTCATATAACTATTTCTTAACAAAAACAGATAGTTCGACTCTGTCAATTTTGCCAAGGCTTTTGTTTAGCCATAACTACAGTCCCTGACAGAGTCAGGGGTCCACCTTCACTGTCACTGCTCTCACTTTCACTCTCGACAGAATCAGATAATATAATCTTTCTCAATTGCATTACACGATTGTCTATCTTTTTTTTCTTCCGTACTCGTGAGACAACGCAGTCTTTATTTTTTCGATTGAGCGTGCAAGAGGTGCAAATAGCTTCACTTGTGTGTCGTTCACCATTGCTAAAGATTCTAACATAGATTGATAAATTGATTTCACGAATCTGTAATTGGAAGGTAATGTGAATTTGTTCTCGAATTTTCTTTGCTGCAATAATTCAAAGTCGGAGAGAATTTTTTGAGGATCAAGATTATCGGACATTTTTATTCCGTCATGTTTTAATTTTTTAATAGCAGAAATAACATCAGCAATATTTTCATTGTTCATATATATATGTATTTATTTCTTTAAAATAAAAAATAATTGACATTCAAGTTTTTAATTTTCACTTTAAGCAATTGCACATATAAAGCGAGGTAACTCCACAGAGTAAATTAAACGATTATTTCCCTTGCCCAATGTATTTTCATCAACTAAATGTATCCGTCTGTCTGTGATTAAATGAATCTCTGTAAGTTTGTTAAATTCCACTGTAAACTTAAGACACATATCGTAATACATTAACAAGGTTTCAGTTTTTTTTCCCTTAGATAACAGTCGCCGCTAAAAAAGCAACGTCATTTACAAGCATAACAAAACGACATACATCAGTAAAGCAAAAACACTTACACGGACATGAAACCCAATTCAAACGCACGCACATACGCACACGCACAGAGTACAAATAATCCTTTAAGTAATTAAGACACACAGTACAGTAATAACCCTCTAAGTACTTAACTGTACAGTGCGAGTGATCGGTATATTATCTTCAATCATACTGTGCACCATTATACATATATATTTTCGCTCTAGGCTTTCAAACAGAGCAGCTTGCACTGAGACGGATATGCTTATCGATTTTCCATGGACGTGTGACGCAGTAGTTATTTTCGTCTTCATGTCTGTAATTTTAAATTATTTCGTTTTATGTATACAAACGGTGTTATATTTTAATTGTGGACTGTATGGTACTCCAAATTTAAGGGTCATAAGAAGCAAAAATTACATTTTAGCAGGGCCAAAGAAGGAATTGCACCATTATACATATACATTTTCGTTCTAGGCTTTCAAACAGAACAACTTGTGCACTAAGACGGATGTGTTTATCGATTTTCCATGGATTTGTGGCGCAGCAGTTATTTTCGTCTTCATGCTTGTAATTTTAAATTATTTTGTTTTATATATACAAACGGTGATATATTTTAATCGTTTCATACATATAAATGGTTTATATATAAATATTTAGATTCATTTATAAAATCAGAAATCTAATGCTATTGTGTGATAACCATATAATAATTTCTCAAACGTATATATGTAGTCGAGTGTCGTTAGCTCAGTGCACGAGTGTTGGACTCTGGTACTGAACTTCTGCTGTTCGACTCCCATGACCGCGGGGGGTGGGTATTTGGTCCAGGGGTTGCCAATTTTATTAAGATTGGGGGGACCACCCCTGAGGTTTCAATAAAATCCTCACCACGTCAGGCCACGTGGTGAGGTGCTTTTTGCACCTGACCCCGTGGGGCGATTTGGTGGATTTTTTTATTGAAACCGCAATGCCTAGACAGCCCTCTGAATTTCTAATGTTTCGTTTCGATTAGAAATTCGCCGGGGTGTGTGTCTATGCAAGGTGCCTCCTAAAATAATCAGTAGCATGCCTGAGCTCTCTACCCTATTGAAGGGCCCCCAAATAAACATTCAGAAAGAATGTTAGCCAAAAGAAACAGAACATGGGGTGCCCCATAACAGTCATAAGAGAGACAATGTAAGGACCCCATGAAAGGCACAAAGGCTCTCAAGGGGCCCCGTGACGGGTAACCACTTAGGATGCTACTGATTATTTTTGATAAATTACATTACATACATACATACATACATACATACATACATACATACATACATACATACATACATACATACATACATTACATACATACATACATTACATACATACATACATACATACATACATGCAAAAGGTCAAAAGTCAAGGTCAAATGTCAAGGTCAAAGTCAAGGTCAAGGTAAAAAAATAGATTTTTTGCAAAATTTACTCAGGCATCATTCTACGAGTTTATGTACAAATTAATATATAACGTTTCTCCTCTTAAATCCACAATGTTGCCATCTTGATTTGTGAGTTTGAAATTCATTCTTGACAATAATGGATTATGTACACGCAAGTAGACCTGATTTATTGGCTCAGACACAATGAGCCATCCGGGTGGTACCATAGGGGTGAATGAATGTAGTATATATCCTTGCTCCGCAGTGCCACTGCGGTGGCTAGATTTTGAAAGATCTACGTGGTAACTACTATCAATTGCGTCACATAGTAGATTGACTGCAATTGTCGATGTTATATTAACAATGCCTGGCGATATATGACGGCCTCCACCGTATGGATCGTTGTTATGTTTAAGAATAACCGGTGGTGGGGCTATTTTTCTCCACGCTGCATATATTTTAGGGAAATATTCATCAATGACATCGTTGAGTGTTTTCTTCATTTCAGCGTTATTTAAATTTGGTATTATAAATGTTTGTAAGTCTTTTTCTGTTATTTTGTAATGATCAAGGAATAATTGCTTAAATTTTCGATTAGTGTAACCACTTCTACTAAAATCAGTCGCAATGTTTATAATACTTCGATTGGCGATGTATAAATCAAATGGGATCCTATTTAAATGTTTTATTGACACGATTATCTGATTTTTTACATCATCGTCATAATGTTGAGATAATGAAATAAATAAATTTCTTAAATCATTAAGTGTTTTATCGTATTCGGGTTTAATATGATCTAAAAATTCTTTAAAAAATATTTCATCAACAATCTCTCGATCCCGCGCCCCTGGCGTCCTGATAACCGTAAATGCTGATCTAGTTATCTTAGGGGTCCTTCGACCGTCGAAATCAGTAAAGTAATATCTATCGTCGCTTGGATCAAATTCAAATGTTATATAAAACCATGGATTTTTATTTCGATATTCTGGATCTTTAATGAATTTTTTTCCGTTGTGAGAAATTCATTTTTAGTTGGTTCTGAAATTCCATTATAAACAGGGGGAACTTCAGGCCAACCTAATACTGATCTAATCGAACTTTGATAAATATCTACAGAGTAATCAGGGGAATTTATTTCAATCACCGCCGATAATGTTGGTTCGTATACACCAATTGTTATTTTTGATTCTTTTCCTGTAATAGATTTAATTCTGCGCTGGAACTCATCGTTGATCTGTTCTATCTGATAACTACCAGTTGGAATACTAACTACTTGCCAATCAGGAGTTCCATCAGGTTTATTCTTATTTGCGAATACTAGTAAATTATTTGGTTGTAGTCCACCAAATGATTTTGATCTAATATTAGGCCAGCTATAATAAACTCGAAGCTGCGCTAATGCTATTTCTTTTGCAGGAATTGCGGTTGGAAAGTTAACGCTAAACTCAGGATTGGTCGAACTTAAAGAAATCATTGTAGTTTTTGACGGTGTTGTATTAGTGACGATCTGCTGAAGTAATTCCCTGTCTGTCATTATTATTATCGTTATTATTTAATTCGTCAAAATCATTAGCGATCACCTTAAACGCATCATCATAGGTTTTCATCATCATCGCAAATTCAGTATCGGATATTTCACCATCACTAACGCATGAAGAAATATACAAAGATAGTTTAGAACATGCCTCTGTCACTGTATGTAATTTAATCATATAATCGTGCAATTTAGCATTTGTACAGGTACCTATCTTTTTAGCTATAATACCGAGAACACCAGCAATAGTCGTTGATGCTGAAACAATGATGGTTATAACAGCAGGTGCTGTCATCGTCAATGTTGATAATAATAATCCTGTTCCAGCAATAACAGCAGAAACCGAGTAAACAACTACATCGATGACAACTATACGCCTTTTGTATTTTTTTATTTTTATGTTATAACAATCAATAAAATCCTTTAGTTTAGTCAGACGTTCATATACTTGATTGTATCTGTAACGTTGAACGTCGATGTAGGACTGAGGTCTTTGGTGTTGATCCATTATTGTTATATTAAATGACTAATTGTGTTTCAGCTACAAATTCAAAACACCACCAGTAAGGCGCTGCGATTATTGTTTTATCATCTACTTTCAGTAGAAATGTTTCTTCAACATCTTTATTTATTACTGTCGATATAGTTCCAATGTTAATTGATCGAACCCATGGAAATACTATAGTATCGATTATAATCTTTTCGGAGCTAAAAATAGACAGTCTATAAACACCAGTTACTTCTGCGGTATATTTAATAATGTTATTTTGTGGTGTCCATGTTGTTGATCCTGATGCTACTGTGTACACGATATTTTTAATTTGGCCGTGTGGAATTTTAATCAGATTAGTTTTTGAACAATATTAGGTATTCCACTAACAATATCATAGAGTTTCATGTTAACGTCGGCTAGTTTTATGTCAACGGTTGGTTGTTCCCCAAAAAATTCTTTAATGGTTTTGTTTATGTTTCTACGAAAATTTAAAAACGTTTCCACGTGTCTAGTAAAAGTAACATTGAGTGTGGTCATTTCGTCATTGATTGTTTTTAGCGAAGTTGTCGTAGGAATGTTGCTATCGTCTACGTATTTCTTCGTTGCAGCGTCAAAATCAGATTCTGGTGTTCTAAGATTATTAGTACCATTATTATTCATATTGAGAAATGCACGCATTATACCACCGTTGACTAACACATACTTAGATTCTTGATCGTCGACATATTTTTTTTGTTGCGGCGTCTGTATCTACGGTTGGATTTCCAAGGTATGTAATTTTTTTTCCTGACATAATAATATCACCAGTAAATACATCACCAGTTTTCTTGATATAATCGTTAACTGACTTACCCGAATCTTGTATTTTACCTTGATCAGTGAAAGTAACGATATTATCAGCAACTGCGGTAGGAATTCGTATAAGTACATCTGGCAGTTGTATATTGCTTGTCTTTAATCGTCCTTGTTTATCCTGAAAAACAACGACTTCATTTTGATCCACACTTGTAATATTTAATAAATCATCAATCTCATTTCAGAGTTGATCAAGAGTTGCATATTTAGATAAATCACCTTGCTGCTGAGCTTTACCACGAGCAGATCTTCCGTAAATATCTACCATTATATTTATCAATATCTGTTTAAATGTGACAATGTGGTATATTCATGCACGACTTTATGAGGTGGTTTTGTTGATTTTGATATAGCATCAAGTACATTAAGTACTTCACGACCACATATTGGTGGATCAGTTAATGTTTGTGTTGGTAACGTTGAATACCAGATTGGAGTAGTATTATTGCTGACATAATGAAGAAATTCTTTTGGTGGCGCTAATCCATATGAATCAAAGTAAATAGTTCCACGTGGATCAATTGCATATCCAACCCAATGGGTGCTGGTCCAGAGTTTTTATCGAGATTGATAATACCAGTTTCTAAATCGCTAGCGATTTTAGGTAATTGATCGCGCATGAAAACACCTCTAAAGTTTTTTTATTTTTAGTTTTTTAGCAGCATTGAGTAAATCAAAATTCGACATAGGTGATATCAGTAAACTGTCCCAGGAAGTCTTAGGCCTTTTCCGTACCATGAATGTGGAGTCCCTGGCAATCTGAGACCTTTTCCCTTTTTTTTTGATTCCCTTTCCTGTTGCTTTCTTTAATCCCATTCCAGCAGCAGTTCCAACAGCGCCTAATGCAGCTGCTTTTGCAACAGCTGGGGCTGCCGCTGCTATTAAAGCTGGTATAGCTGCGAGAAGTGGAAATATACCACCCGTCTTAGCGATGTCTTTGATGGCGCCCGCAGAAAGATTAAGTTTTATACCTTTATTTGATTTTTTGGCTTCATTGAAGTTTCTGAATTGACGCTCGGTCAACGATAATTTATTTGAACCGCTCATCTGTTCTCGCTTTAGCGATATTTTTATTCCACAGTTATTTTTTATGCTGATTGTAGTCTTTTAATCTGACCAGGTGTCAGGGTAACACTCACATGATTGTATGACATTATAATTATTATCCTGATTTTAAATCAGGTGATCTAATTATGTGTTACATATTTTCTACTGGAGCATCAACGACTCTCATTCGTCCACCAACACCTTCAAGTAACATCGTCTTATCGCTGAGTATAACGGCTATTGCTCTATAATTAGGGACTTCTACAATGTTTCTATTAACGCGAGCTCGAAAATATATATCAACAACAGATTGTCTGTATAAATCTAAATGTTCCAGCGAAAAGTAATAAATCGGATATAAGGTTGTAAAATCTAACTGTGATATTTGTAAACCAGTATCAATAATCTGATCACGCTCCATAAACGACATAAGACGATGATATGCACGTGCTACATGATTATCTTCAAAATTCAGTAATATATCCTCAGATGGTTCTTGATGTCCATTTATCCTTAATGAAATTTCAGAAACACCAAGTTTGTCAAATATCATTGCACTATGTTCTTGACTATTTACTCGTGTATTACTTTGAAACACAATAAATATATGCTGTGGTGCAGAAACACCCTGCTGAGAAGCTATTTGCCATGTAAATAAACCATTAATATTACCCTGGATAGCATCTGTGGTCGTTGTCAACCATGACAACATTGATTTACTACCTTGACTCATAAAAGATATTAACCGATCTTCTTCAGATATTGTTGGAGTCATCACCGGCATCCATAAAGAAAGCTTGGTTAATACTACTTTACCAGGATCACCAACGGGTCTCCATAATGCATCATTGTCAGTGCCTTTTCGTACAAGTACAACTGTATGTTTAGCTCCAAAAATAACCTTTCTGACATTTCTACGGAATCCAAAGATATGTGACTGTGGAATCGCACATGAAAATGTTCTTCTATTTCCTTGTAACATTGCTCGACGTGTTGCAAATCCTAAGTTGAAATTTTCATTCATTGATAATACTGCGGGGCCATCAACAGCTCCTCCTGCAGCTCTTACATTACCTATGGTTACGTTTCTGTGATCAGGAAAATTGGTTGTATCCTTTGCAAACATCATTGATGGACCAGCAGATCTTGAATAATCGTCGCTGTATCGTGCTAGACCCAATATTGTTGTAGCAACATCAACGTCTTTCTGAATAGATTCAATATTTTTTCCGTCAATCATGTACGTAGCGCTTTCAAATAACGCCATGATGCCATTATTAACAAAACCAACCCTAACATCGGCTCCATATGCTACTGGTGCTGCAGGAGCAACGTTATTTAAAATTTCATCTTCTACTTCAATAAATGCCTCAGCGGGTAGGAAATATCTACTTGTATCTTGAACCTGTAGTTCAATTCGTCCACGCTGATCTGGAACTCGAGCGTCATAAGAATAATATTGATAATCACGCAGACTCATCCTTGAGTACTGGTGCATCCATGTCGAACGCTGGATCAGATATGCGTTTAAACATCTTTATTATATTTGCTATCGTCTAACACGTAGACCACTTCGAGAAGTGAGACCACTTCCTGCTATCAGACTAGCGGTTATATTTTTTTCCTTTTCTGACATTGGTACATCAGCCAACTCTGCTAGTTTTTGATTAGCAGCTTGATTTATTATTTTACTAATATTTGCAGGCATTACTTCAGTGCTAGGTAATTTTACAGGTTGAGGTCGGACCGCAGGTCTGCGTATTAATCGTGTTAGTCTATCTTTGATCGCCGAGAATGCTTTACTAGCAATATTGCCAACAGCACCAATACCTTTTTCACGAACAACATCAATAGCTTTCATTGATAGTTGCTTTGCAATCGGTATTGCTTTTGGGGCTATCCTTCTAAATAGACCCTGAACAACATCACCTAGTCCATCTCCGTAGATTGTTTTGTATACTGGTAATCGAGAATTTACCGCCCTGACCATGGTTGGTCCACGTTGAGTACTATGTACGATCATTTTATTATAATAACTGTATTTAATTACATACTCAATCCAGTGACTTAGTCACTATAGTAGTCATCGGCGATTTCATTAATGAGAGACCGATATACATTAATAGCCATAATTCCACCTGTAAATAATCGTTTACAAATATCAGCTGCTTCATTAATTATCTCTGTAGAATTATTACCAGCTCGTTTTCCTCCAATGAGGATTTCTAATCGATCAACATCAGCAAGGACATTATTGGGACAAGTAATAAGACCACTTCCATGAGTAGTAAATCCACTTCCAGTTGCGCCAGGAGAGGTGTCTGACGGCCAATATTCTTCTTCTTCCTCTTCACTTGGTTTCGGTGGTGTTGTTTTACTTGGTTTCAGTGGTGTTGTTTTACTTGGTTTTGATGGTGTTTTTGGTTTCGGTAATACTGGATAATCACGAAGTGATTGCTCAAATGGTTTTATTTTTTTTCTGGTTGTTTTGGAGGTTTTTGTTTCTTTTGTTCTTTACTTTGTTCTCTCTCCTCTTTTCTTAATTGAATTAAATTATTAATTTTCCTAACATATTCCTGATATAATGGATCATTCTCGTTAACTCGTTCAACATCCATACGTATGCGATATAAATATTTTTGCCATTGTTTACGGTTTCTAATATCTTTAGCGTATTCAGGTTTCATTAATTTATCTCTTCGACTAAAACCATCCAAAGCAAACTCAGCTAGTTGATCTAGGTTCAAGTTATTAATTACCTTAACAACATCTTCATCAAACTCATTTATCAGTTCAGCAGTACTTAGTACATGACTCTTTTTTTCGGGGGCTGGTGCTTCAGCACCTCCAGGCTGATCTTCATCCTCAGGTATTTCCGGGACTGGCATCGCAGCAGCTATTTCGGCTGGAAGTCCACGTAAAATTCTTTTTGTCTGTTTTGTTCTTTCTGCTATTTTTCCAGTTGCTTCAGCGGTTTTCTCTAACACAGGTAGAATACCTTTAGTGGTCTCAGTGATAGGTTTAAATAATTGTTTTGTATCCTCTTCAAATTCAACCTGAGATTCTTGACGAGATTGTAACTGTTGTTTAACTAAATCACGAACAGGTAAATATTTTCTAATTGCCTCTAGTCGCTCTCGAGCTAATCTAGCTGAATGTGGTTCTCCAATATTCATTATTGATAATATTTATACTGGTTGTTTAATTCATAGCAGCAGAGCGTGGACGACAAAAATTGGGTGACCAGACAAGTAAATGAAATCGCATAAAAATTTGAAAAAGAGTCAAAAATAATCTTGCCCAATTAGAGAATTTTTTGGTTTAAACGTTATTGACGGTATTTTTCAGCTTCGTAGGAACCCTTAGTTTTTATAAATAAGGTCTCTACAAAGTTGTAGGGTTCACCCTCTCTGCACACAAAAAACAAAAAAAACCCGCTTTTAAAAAATGGTCCAAATTATTTGGTTCGTTAGAGGTTTCAATTTGACGTTATTGACCTTGTATCTCAGCCTTTTGAGTATCCCCCCATCAGGCAAATTTTTCCTATCTTCGTAGGAACCTTTATTTTTATAAAATAAGGTCAGGAACAAAGTTGTAGGGTTCACCCTCTCTGCTGCTACACCACATGAACCTCTCTAAGGAGGCTTATTGGTTCACCTCTCATATGAGACCTGCTTCGCCACTGCATTAGCGAATGGCAGGCAGAGACAGCGAAATACATGCTCCGTTAGTGGACCCGAACTAAGTGCAGTTCCGACAAGATGAGTCAGGATCGCTCACGATGGCCTCTGTTTTCATTGTCAAGAACAGGCTCCCATTCATGGGAAATAAGACTTTTGTAATGAAATTCTGGACACTTTATCTCAAGTTCATCTACAGGACCCATTGAGAGCTCTGACGTGATACTTAAGAAGGACTGAACTGTTGCATCGAGAGAGATCACGCCTCTTCTTACCCCTCACAGAAGGAAAGATCGACATGTCAGCACAGACACTTTTTTTCTGATCAAGAGGGTAATTGATCCCACATATCGGAAAATAACTCAAGACCAAATGAATTTACTTTGCATCGCAGCTCACAAAAGTTAGGGCAGTCAGCTCAAACATTGTTACGTTTGAGCAAAACTGTTCTCTGACTTACATTATCCATGCCAAGGGATAAGTTTAAAATCCACTTCTCCAGCTTTTATTTCGGACATCTTTCATCCTAAAAATGCTCAAATCGATCTGGTGGGACCTATAGTGGTATTGTAACAGGGTACATTCCAGGGTCGTTCGACAGCTTAAGGACATAACTTCATAGCTTCCGCATGATTTGTGAGGGAAAATTTTTTCCTTTCAAGGGAGCTTCTCGACATATGGAGTCTTTTCTCCAGTGACATTATCTAGAAGCTGTCTAATACCTTAGGGGACCAGAAATGGTCTCTCAGGGGTAAGAGGATGTATCTCCCTCCACCTTTTACCTATTCGCCTAAGGTATTATGATCGGGTAACATATTTGAAGAAGAAAACATGTGAGGAAATACAAGAGGATCTTGGTTGATTTTGTAATATTTACAAGCTGGAAAACCCACCTTGCAAGTGAAATATATCTTACAATCTCATTATGAAGCATCCTTGGTTGCTTAATACTCCTCAAGCATTGATCATTGGTAATGCATCCATGTATATTTGACACTTGTATAAGCATTGATAATACTTCAATACATTTAATACTCATGAAAGCAATGGTAATGCTTTTGAGTATTTATAGTAGTGTTATAATAGCGGTTTTGTTGGTTACTGATCTAAGTCACAGCCTTCTATCCCACATGACTATCCTCTTGCATGGGTACCTGTTGGCAATTTTCGTGTATTACACTTTGCATTTTTGTGCAACATAAGGACAAGGACACGTGGGGTTAAAGGCTGTGACCTAGATCAATAACAAACAAAACCAAAAAAAAAACTATTCCAACAATACTAAAGACATGATTTGCTAATGCATTATGTAATGGCAGATCAGGATTTGCATTGTTGACATTTGGACTGAACTTCTAAGCGAGTATATACAGTACGTTTTGAGTGGGATTTAAACCTTATGAATATACCACTAGAATAAACAAGCTGGTTAGCCAATTTATGTGACTGAAAGTACTTTGTACACAGTTCCAGTCTAGTACTGGGTAACTTCCCAAAACTTGGTTTATACTGGATTAGGTGGTCAAAACAGTATAGATTCATCCGCAGCATCATACCTATTTTGATGGCCATCTTGTACGACTAAACCTGAATCACCTGAAGCATTTATGGGCAAGGTCTCTGTTACAAGCACCATTGCAATATCTATTAGGAGTTTATGCTTACATTCCATTCTGACCATTTGTCCATTCTAATAAATGCTTAAAACCTGGCTGGAAACTATCTGAACTATCAACATTACTCACACAGTAGTATAGCAAGTTGTACATGACCTAAAAGGGACCCAAGGTTGTTACTGCAAGTTAACCTCCATTTCTAAAATATATGCTCCAGGGAATCTTTACCAGATAGGTATTTTCTTACCTCTACAAGCATGTTAAATTTTACTGACAATTGTTTTGGGTGCTAATTGTCATCTTGAAGAGAGTCGATCAAAACGTTATATTTTAAACACTGTAAAATAAAAAGGTGACTTAACAATTCACAGTAATTTTGGTTGTCCTTCCCAAAATTACTTCAACTTAATGGACATATCCTATCCCGTGACCCATGTCTGGAATACATGCAGTAGCACCATGTGACAGCATTCATAGTGACCTACTGATTGCATCCCTTAGTTCCTTCCTAATGGTTTCCCCATACCAAATCTTTAAAGTCTGGAAAAAGCCAGTAGATGCAATAAGCTAAGTTTTGGTTTGTATGGTTGATTAATTAGAGATTGAATGTCAAAGTTTCTTGTCAGTCTGCATTACAAACATGTGTGTGTGGGGAGGGGCAATTATCCTGGAATCAAAATGAAGTCATTCCTCGGCATGACTGGACACTAATGTTGCAAATTACCTCACATAAATAATATCTGATTATTATGGCTTAGTATTGTCCCGTTCACTATGGTGTTCTCTTCTGCTACCATGTGGTTTAAAATTAATCCTTGTGTGTTGAAGAACATATGCATACAACTTCTATGCAGATTTGTAAAGATAATTCCTTTATAGACCATGGCAAACTCAAGTGCTTCCACACCCTGATGTCTTTAACTCTCACATTCAATATAGTGTATCCATGTTTTATGACATGTAAAGATCTTATTTCTTTGTCAAAATTATCTGTGACAGTGTCACATATTTCTTTCTTAACAAATACTGCCACTGATATGATATTTCTTTTTAAAGAGATACGTGGTCTTTCTTTTCTTATATCATCTTTAACATTCTCCCTACCATCACTAAAATGTTTCATCCATATACAGATTCCAGAATTAGCATGTGCTTTAGATTCATAAACAGCATACAAGCCAACTTTTGTGTCTGTAAAATTATTTTCTCAATTTTTCATAATGTTTATAATCATTCTATCCAAAAATCGGCTCATCTGCCATTTTGCCGCTACATTTACATGTATGATGTAGAAAAAGATCACAAAGCCTGTGCATGATCTCACTAACTTAAAAATGTCATATGCTAAATGGGACATTTTCATATAGATGGGCAAAGCTTTATAAACTTTGTTTAGAAGAAACTGCATCTGTTCTATATTTTTCTGATCAATTCTTGTGCTTCACTGATACAACTTACATAGCCAATCAAAAGACATGTCAATGGTTTCTTATGATAATCACTCAACTTGTGGCATTGTAAGAACTTACTCAAAAATATCCCTTTAAAAGAATTAGCAGCTGTCAACCAAACCTTTTAGATTATTCAAACTGGTCAGTATTTTAAATCCTAGTACATTTCAGGCAAGTTTGGATGGGTACAGTTAATAAACACTGTGTTGTACTGTAGATGCAGCTTTGTTATTGCAATAAACTACAACTTCGAAATGATTACCTCCCCTGATAAACATCTACATGTATTTGCTCCATTGAGATAAGTGCATCTTTTATTTATAAAGACTAATTAAGAAACAATCTAATTAAGATCAAGATCTACTTATCCATAAGTTGATCTGACAAGCACCAATGTGGAGTCATGTTTTGTGGACCTGTTTGATTCACTCATTTACTGATGAAAGTGACAAACTTCATTTGGTATGTTATCATCACAAATGATGACTCATCCTTTATGAAATGGAGTACTAAACATAAGTGGACTGGGAATTCCATGGGGCACCTGAGCTTGAACTTTTGTTGAAGCTCGTAATATCTCTATTATGTCGGATGTCTTGATGTTAATCATATCGAATTAAGACGTAACTCCTGATTTTAGCTGCTATTTAGGAGGGTATAGACCCCAATATAAATAATTTAGTGCAGGTTAAGAATTCACCTTGTTGCTATAAACAGAACTGATGTCATTTATGGAATGACAAACAGAGCAACACTGGGTGTGAAACTTACATTAAACTATACTGTACACTCTATGTATGTTTGTGATACGATAATAATGAAAATGGTCATCAACGTATTGAAACTTAGCTGTCATGTTTCAGAGTTTCTCAATTGGAATTAAGACACTGTCTGCATGGGTTACTTGTAGACATGATCTTATGCACTGCATCACATTCCCTTAATTCATAACCTGCTTGATACAAATTGTGATGGCAACAGCTTGATAAATACAAACAGTAATCAAAGCCATTTTAAAATGCAGCAAAGCTGGACTTGACAACCATTTTCATATAAATAACGCCTGTTACTGAAAAGCATTAACATTTACTGGTCCCTTTCCTCGCGTTCTTTAAAATTTTTAACCTCTATATTTTGACACCTCTGCATAAAGGACAAATCTGTTGTGACTGAAGAATCCTTTATCAACTGTTTTCACTATTTTAATAAAATAGCAAGACAGACTAAAGCAACAGTGACTTCTTTGACCGTACCGTACAAATAATTGTCCCAGGAAATGTGAAAAGTGAAGGTAGCTTTCTTTCAACCTTTGATGGGTACAGTAACTTATAAAACAAACCAAGTCACACAGTATTTCTAGCAGATCTTTAATTTGCAAATTAACTTCGTATCAATTCTGAAAAGGCATCTTAGCATATTTCTGGCAGGCCACACCTGTAAATTGTATATTTTTAACAAAAGGAAGAGATTTCAGGTCTGTGGATTTGTAGCATAAATTCTGTTTTCATGGCATTTTAAAAAAATGATGGCATAATTGGCAAAACATTTGATCTGCTGTTTGCATTTTCTAAGTTCATCAGTCTCGTTCTTTGTGACAATATATATATATATATATATATATATATATATAATTTTAAGGTCAATATACAAACAACTTGCTGTACAATACAAGTTAATTGACAGATT